>JAUTBT010077419.1:0-13153 GCA_032361225.1 Lepetodrilus schrolli | reverse complement strand
ACACACACACACACACACACACACACACACACACACACACACACACACACACACACACACAGACACACACACACACAACAAAACAAAACAAAACAAAACCAATAGTATTATTACCTGCGTGATACTCGTTTTATAACCAATTCTTCGTAGTATTTAAAGTATTTAATATTACTATCATTGACAGAGTAATCGTTATTGCAAATGCGGTGCAAACACTTCGATTCATTGACTGACTTTATTGCTATAGCACTTCATGGCTGCACTTAACCTGTACAATGCATCAAGCTCACTCTTCAATCAGTACACGAACGTGTTCACATACTTATAATTATATCCACTCTAGAGCTATCATGCCATGTATTGTTGAAGCATTCAGGCGGGTCCATGCGCATGTGTCGCTCTACTGTCATCGATTTAATCACAATAGTGACAAGTTACCTCCCTAGCTCTCCGTGAAGCAGCGTTCTCTTGGCAAACCATCACTTTCCCATTACTGCATCCGTGTTTGAGAGATTGCATTGTAATACTCCGTGTTTAAGATCTGACGTAGTAATACAAATCCAATGGAATAAACATAACAATGAATGTGAGGTTACAATTGGAGTATAGGTATGATAGTGTATAGGTAAGATACAAATACATGGGGATAGTACCAGCTTTCGTTAATATAATACTAAGTATGCTATGTACGATCCTGTCCCCAGCAATATAATGTTCATTCATATATTTTTTTAGTGTACATGTTAAATCGTGACGGCCAGGAAACATAAAAGTCATATCTGACATTTATTGTCGTTTAAACACTGGCTGTTGAGAGCAGGACACTAATATTTAACAGTAAACGTGTATGAACTTAGAAGGTCAAATACAGTAATAACAAAAGTAATACTAATACTAATAGTAATAATAATAATAATAACAATACTAGAACTACTACTACTACTACCACTACTACTACCACTACCACTACTACTACTACTACTACTACCACTACTACTATTACTACTACTACTAATACTAATACTACTACTAATAATAATAATGACTGATGATAATAATAATAATTATAATAACAATACTACTACTACTACTATTAATAATAATAGTAACGATAATACTAATACTAATACTAATAATAATGATAATAATAATAATAACAACTATAATACTACTACTAATAATACTACTACTAATAATAATATAACAATATTGCATTTTTACTATGGTCAAAATGCAGACATATCGCTTGTCGTGGTTATTATGGTATAATGTCTGGAATAAAACCTGTCTACATGTGTGTAACATTGTATTAAAACACACAACAGTAGTACATTACTATCATTATATGTGCACATGCTCCATGTATTCATGCATTAATGCGCACCCACATAGAGTAATATATATGGTCAGTTTTTGCAATAACCTTTGACCTAATTAAGTTCTTGGTCCCTAGTTTCAAATCACAACATTAGTTGCTAAGCAACCACATTTTTACAATATTAGAGTGAGTGAGTGATTATGAAGTTGAACCGTACGTCGCTGCGGGAATTCGACGATTTACAATTGGATTATGCTAATTAAACTTATTATATATGTGCAACTACTGTACATAAATATTCACCATGGGTCAAGGTTACAGGTACGTAGACAATACAGTGCAGTAACTGATTATCTATGTCGTGATTGGCTGAAATTTGCTACGGTCAAACACGTTTGAAGGACCCGAGGGATCATGATTCTCCCGAGGTTATACCACAGAACATCCGGGACTTCCGGACGTCCATTAATGCCTCTTGTATGCGCAGCTAATTACCCGCAAGATTGAAACATTGTTGTTATTGAGAGTTACAGTAATAGATCATGGCATGGTGGTTTCTAGGTACTAGTATAGATTGTTTTCAATTATATGATATAATACGAATCTCTCTTAGCATTCAAGCACACTACAGTACAATAGTAGAGATGGAAACGCTAGCTTGGCTATATATTCCCAAGGGAGTTGAGAAAGAACACTGAGTGCACATTGATCCATTGACCGGGGATAATAATGAGGCATGTTCAGCATGCCTCAGGTGCATTTGCAGTATTACATGCAGCCATTATTATTATTATTATTATTATTCATGTTCTCTTCCGAGTGAATATACATACCGAGCTTTATCGAGGAACATCCAGCATCACTTTCCCAGTGGACAGATACATATAATGTAATGTAATTCCAACTGGCAAGTGGATTATTGCATGCACTGGTTCTTTTCAGTGGAGACGGGAGTAAAACAAATACGATAGCTCTGAAAACCTGTCCTATGACAGAGTATAGTTCAGAGTAATGGTGATGATGTATTGTTCAATTCAACAGATAAGAGTAGCCAATAGTCATAGTTATTAGGTACATGTACCAATAACCGGTACTTATAGCGTAACCTATTATGTTACTAGTAACTCCATGTACATTGTAAACCGCTAGCAATATGCATTGATACTCCTGACTGCAACCAATACAAATATTTATAATCATAACAAAAATATATTATTGGAACGCTAGCAATGAATATTCGCATACCTCTACTATTACAAACTACAATGTGAGTGTGTATGTGCGCGCGCGTGTGTATATGTGCGTTCGTGTGTGCATGTGTGTATGCGCGTGTGTTTATTGTACATCAATTACCATTATTCTGACACATGTTTACAGGCATTAACTTATGGAAGTGGGGGACCTTTGGGATAACCATGTACATTTCTGCCTACTAATATAATATTCTACAAATGTACATCCAAAACGTTGTCTGTGATCATTGCCACACATTTCTATTACTAGGCGAGATTTATATCCCATAGGTAGTGATTTGTACCACTTCTTATCTGAGATGTCCTTTCTGTCACAGGGTATGTCGAGAATCTCCACACAACAAATGACGAATACGAAGCAATCCTTGGTTATTGTCCAGAATACGGGCATTGTGCTCACTTCACACGTGAGTATATGGATTCCTTGTTATATACGTGGACCGTGTCACACGTCCTTAAGTGTTCGTATATTAGTAGTACATGTGGACATTATAGCCACAAGGGATTAATACAGTAATGCGTGGTACAACGTTGCTGAAGGTCTACCAGAAATGAATGCATTGATGTCATGAAACCATATAAGTTTAGTTGGTGATTCTAGCTATAGTATGTACTGGTATGACTATAATGGAATTGCATACGCAGCATGTGTTCCATGCTTCCTCTGTTCATGGTCTGCCTCGACGCGTTCACGTATGATTTACCAATAGTATGGCAATGCAGACATCATCACCGTGATGTCTCTACCAGTCTAGGTTTACTGCAGCATTCAGCGCTACGGATGTTGCTGGTTTCTTCCTGCACTAAACTGACAAGCCGTGATATAAGTGAAATAATTTTGAGAGCGGCTCTGAACCCAAATTAAACAGAAAGAAAAAAACTCCAAAAATAAATGTCCATGTAAAGTACATGGATACTTGAAATGCGTATAATTAACATTCTGTTTGTCACTTGTCATTTAACAAAAAATTAGTTTAGCTAACCGTGCATTCGTACCGTTTATCTAACTAGGAAACGTGCAATGCATGTTAAATTCCTAATACCATTTTGAACATGCTATCATAAAAATTAAACCATCATCCGATGGGAACAAGTGCGCACCATTATACATACTTCCACGAGGTTAAGCGTTTCGTTTGTAGCATATTTCAGAACTCATTCTCAGCGTGCTTTCATGCGTAATTAGACAAGCCTTGTTTGATCTTTCATCTGTTAATTATTGCCTTGATATTCCCACATAGATCACTGAGTTAGCTAGATCACCTTGGGGTAACGTTAAGAGTTTTACGAAATTGTATAAATTGACAATCAGTAGTAGCTCGAAACCAACCTTAATAGTCAGTCAGACGTTTTATTCTCATATATCCAGGTTCTTGACACAGATAACGTAAAACATATTTACAAAATTATAAATAGTATTAAAATGATAGTTTACAGAAGCTTACATTAATGGATTTGAGTAGCGTTACTAGTTTAGCCGTAGTGTAGCCATTAGCTTAGGTCCGGGTTAAGGAATGGACAATGTCATGGTGACCAATTGAACTTTTATTACCATATAACTCTTTCGATTGTATACGTAATGCACTATAAGTATGCATACTATGCATATTATGGTGGTGTGTGTAGTGTAGGGTTAATACTGTAATGTTTTCGCAATCAAGCGGTGTGTCCACGACTGGCAATAGTTGTTGTTCCTCCACAGATAGTCAAAACCAGTTCAACTTCGCCACAAGTTTATTCACAAATGCAGTTCTTGTATTGATAACATGCACACATACACGTACCCACACTGGCGAAGAGGTTTGTTGGTAAATCGATAACCGACTATGAGAAGATAAGCTGAGGCAACCTACTTATTATTGGAAATGCTTAACTATCTCTCAACAGTATAAGGCCAACACACAATAGTAATGCCTAAATATATGCTATAAGTATAAGTATAAGTAATTATATTATAGGGATGCTTAACTTGTTGCTATGGGTATAGGTGATGATGTGTACAGGCATGCTTAACTTGTTGCTATGGGTATTGGTGGTGATGTGTATAGGGATGCTTAACTTATTGCTATGGGTATAGGTGGTGATGTGTCAAGGGATTCTTAACTTGTTGGCATGAGTATATTTAGTAATACGTACGGTTCAGTAATGTACCTGGACAAGGGGAGACCACTCTTAGAAGAATAGGGAACAATAATGGTAATAATGCCAAACTGACGTGAAGTGCCTCAATGAATAGAAAAGAGGGACAGCCAATCAGAACAGGGGATTTCGGTCCCCTTACCGTTGTGGTATCACATCTGTCCCCCTATCACAAATGTCCCTCTGTCCAATCAGAGCTCAGCAATGTATTTGCCTTATGTTTTCCCCACCCTGTCAATTCACGAGTATTTCGCCATCACAAATGTCGCCCTCTCACAGATTTCTGTGTGTGCTTTTATGGAAATTAATAGGTAATAGTAGTTTTAACTCTGAGCGAGTTAACTGAAATTATAATAGTTATATTCCGTTATCATCATGAGTAGGTTTACAGCAGATATTTCGCAATATTTATGGATACATTACGAGATACTAGTTCTGCAAAAATGGGCAACTCGACTCTCTTTGACAGCTGATTTGACTGTGAAATTGATGTTTATTCTTTGATTTGTGCTTCAGGCAATCTGAAATTGTGTATGCTAAATGCTGTTTGCAAACTGCGTGTATTTCTGTGGTATGACTACGAAAATATACAACAATTAACACTTGGAATTTCACGGATTACTAATATCTTATTATTATTTGAGAAGGAAATTGAGTGTACACAGATCCATTGACCGGGGTAATAATGTAGCGCCTCGAGCATTGTGAAAACGATGGGTTGGCGCATTATAAATATGCTTATTATTATTATTATTATTATTAAATATGCTTATTATTACACTGCAATATTTTTTCTATTCAAGCCCATTCTGGGAAGTAATGGAATTGAAGACTTTCTAAGCTTCTGGAGAACTTTTTATATTTCTGGTCATGCTATGACAGAAAATCGGGAAAAGGGTATTTTATTCCAGAACAAACATTTATTCCCAATTTCTCAAATTACTCATACATGTAGTGAGAATATAAGCATACTGGGTACTTGTGAATCATAACTAGTGATCAATGGTGGCGGATCATTTATATCGAGACATCTGTACAAAGTAAATATGTATATCTTTGTGTAAATTAAGTCAATGTACGTGCAAGATAGCTAAACAGTATCCAATATGTTGTAAGCTTATATAGATCGAAATACTAGTAGTCTATTTTCTGTATAAACATCAGAGCAGAGACACAAGGCCGTCAACGACACATACAAAGATTATCTAAAATAGTTTTGAGAATATTTCTTACATGGTTTGTATTGTTGGCAAGATATTAAGTAGAATCCTGATAGTTTAGCATATGCTTTATAATTTACACTTCTTGCCATTTCTTGAGCCATCCATCAAGAAGTTTTATAATTTAGAGGCATGATGACAGTCCATCATGTGCAACGTTCAGTGTCCGATAAATCGAGATTATTTTCGTATACATACTGTGCATGTATGTATTGTTTTTTAGCCAAACTCAGTTTGGGTAATTTGTATGTCTGTTTTGGATGGTTTAATTAAAGTTTTAATTAATTTCACAGCCTTGTGTTGTTGTGTTTTGTAACGTTTTAGCAATTTGCTGAGTACAATAATGTATTTGTCATGGAATCAATGGACAGCATCATATTATTATAGATTTATTTTCATATTTTTCACTAGTTATTAATATACAGATATACGCAGATATTTTGTGGGGTACTATCCTTGAAGAATTTGGTGCCGTTCTTCTTCAAATTCAAATTCTGCAAGGTCTTGAAGAGTACCTGGATCCTGTAGAAATTTGGACTTCTTCAATGTTAAAAAACATAAAGATGAATTTATATGTTTAAAAATGTTACTGGCCCTTAATTCATTTTGTCAAGTACCATAATTACTCTAATAATTCAAACCTTCTAATAGTTCAAACACCTAAATTAATCACTATATATCTATTTGCATGCAAAAATTATCTTCCCACTTTAAAGCAACCAGGCTTAATTATGATAATCATGGCAGATGCCACTGTATATATACATACATTACTAATATTCTGTAATGATTTATATGGTGTAAGAGTATATTACATTTAACAGAAGCTTGCAATTGTGAACAGTGAAACACGTTTGAGAAATAACTTTGGGAAACTACCATTGTATAAATACAGGCCCAGGCCCAATGTTTACTTAGAAACATATGATGTAGCACATGAAACAGCAGTCACCCAGTCTGTGTCTTGAGGATGTGTATATTGATTGTGGAGTTTTTTCAGTGCATTCTTATTTGCACGGAACAGTTGTAGCTACAATTGATTGTAAGTCAAAAGTTTAGAACCCACTACAAGAGTAAGTCCATTGCATAAAACACTTTTATCGCTAAAATACTTTAAAATATGATTAGCTAAAACTATTGTAACGATAAAAGTGGATCATGCAACCAGAATTACATTTGTGAAAAATTTGACTTACATTCAACTGTGGCTACAACTGTTCTGTACAATGGGCCCTAGGTCCACTCAACCGATTTTTTCCACTTTTAAAAAAATCATTATTTTTTATAATAGTCCACGACAGCGTACTTGTCTTTAGAAAATTATTATAATAAATGGTGAATGAAGAAGTCGTATAAACCAGCATAAATAGAGAATGATACATGAGCTAGCGTGTCACATTGATTTTAACTTTGGAAACATGAGTGTCTTAAAATCAATATAACACACTAGTGAGTGTGTTCATTTCTTTATCCAACAACTTTTGAACGGAAATTCATATAACTCAAACGTATTCTCACGTGGAAGTCAAATAGGGAGTGGCGGATGAATACATCCCCACAGCTCCGACCATACCAACCAATGAAACCGTCTATCACGATTACAGGCATTGGAAAATTGTGATGCAGGTGTTAAGCACTACTGTGCAAGATATGATATTTATGTCATGACTTATCTTGAACCATATGTTGGATAAAGTCATATATCACAGAAGAAATTTGTAAACCAGGGAATCAAATAACAATGACCAAACATTAAAAAATAAGAAGATAAAAATAGATAAAATCGTCATAATTTATTTCCAGCTTCAATAATAGCATCAACTAAATTTCCGTGCTTCTGTAAAGCCAGTACCGCCTGGCGTCTGTCTAAGTGTAGCTGTGACATCATGATGTCAATATCTCCCTTTTCCAGACCAGCTTCATCAGCAGCCTTCACACCTAACACCTGAAACAAAGCCTTGGGCCTCACACATTCCCTTATTGTTTCTATCGTAACAATCTTCCCCTTGTGAATTATTTTCATGTCCTCGAATGGAATTTTCAAAAGACAAGCCAATACTTTGATTATTTCTTCACCCATCCAACCGTCCTGAATCTGTATCGTGATTTTTTCCTTATTTGATTTCACGATTATTTCGCAGTAAGGTTTTTCTGTGTCTATTAAAGGTATGTCAGTGTAATATTCATTTTTGTGTAGGTATGACAATGCTGACTTCTGTGTATTCTCTGTGGTAGTTTTTTTCGACTTGTTTATTGTGTCAAATGCTGTTTGGAAATCAACACAAGTCTGTCCTTGACCTTGATGCTCAGTCTGAGATTTGTCCGAATAATTCAGAGGATTTATTGTAGGTTCTTCATCACTTGCATCAGTGAAAATACACTTGTCATCCCTCCTAGCACACACTGACTTAGCAGACTGGTCCTGGGATAACACCTGTTTCAGACACAAAGATTTGTGACACCTCCAGTCTTCAACTTGGCATGATCTGGAGCTGAAACAATCAAAATCTTATATAGGTATAGGTAACAATAATGCACAGCAGTGCAACATGTTTGGAGTAGATCCAAGTACAGGAATAATAATAACATGTTCACTACCTGGCCATAAAAAGGGCCAACAGTGGGATATGCGGAAAATGTAGCTGGTTACTCAATACACTTGTGTAGACACATCAAATGGACATATGTTCATGTAAAAATACGTTTGATCATGAAATATGTAAATAAACCCGTGATTGTATGTCTTTAAGTTTTGAATACTAAAGATGTTCCATCGTCCATGACGAGTTAGGCTATACTCACTACATTTGGTGTAGTGTTAGCGGCACAGTTTGCTCCCATAGCCTTCATTTGAGGATTATGCCCGGTGAAGTGAGTATAGCGAAGCATTATCACTACCCGGCCATAAACAGGGCAAAAGTGAACTTATGACTGTAAAGAACACACAGTCACTCTTTAATGACTACACCCAATTATCGAGTAATGTCTATAGAAAAAACCGTACCAGTAGAACACTTGCTGGCATTGAACACAGCGCTTCATCACCGACAATATCTTCCCACAACCCTGACAACTGGGATATTTTCCACCATGTTCAGCCATGTTGCGTTCATAGAAACACAACAATAAGGGAAGCAACTCGTGATACCGTTAAGTTACTTCCCTTGTAACTTGTGAGGGATCGTGTCAACAACATTGTTTTCAATAATATTTTGTAAAGGCCGAGATTAATATGGTGTAATAATAAAGAGAAGCGGAAACAGGTTCAAGAAACCAGCCAATTGTATTTATAATATGTTTGTGACATTGACCGACATCAAATTAAAACAAATGCTAAGAAAGACAAAATCCTATCACATGTATATCTAGTCATAGTCATATATAGGTGCCTACTATCATGATTAATGACTATAGTAGGCTACTCGGAGAGAGCATAGGCTTACGTTCTATATACTGCTACATATAAAAGTTTACTAGTGTTTATTAATTTTCCTGTTCTTTCTTTGACCAACTAGCTGTTCTTTCTGGTATCACCTCAGGAACATGTAACAATTCTGGTACAAATAAAAAAAAAAAAGGAAATTTAAACAGAGGATAAAAGTTTCCTGGTATTACTTTTTATTTGGTTCATTGTATGAAGATCGATCAACCATACGTTCCACTACAGCTAGCTTGCTCAGGGAAATGGAAACTGATTTGATTGTCGACGGAAACCTAGTAGGCCTACAGCGTGAGTGATTTTTTTAAATAGTATTTTAGTGATAAATGAATGTTAAGTTACGACATCGTAATTAATAATTTAAAAGTCAAAACTGTCAGTTTACTTTCGTTTTATTATCGACTATCATCTTTATGAATTTGCATCTATATAATGAAAGCTCACATAGGCTATAACCATTTATAACCAATCATAGTTGATTGAAATATTTTAGTGCTATTACTAGTACATCTCATTACACGTGATTGGTTAGCCACTAAATTAAATCATAATTGCTATAGTTATAGTTCCCCGATATATTCATGTCATACAGTTTATGAAACCGGAAATATTTTCAGGGCGTTTTAAAATCGGGCACATTCAGGGTAAATGTGTCAACGATTTTACTGTGAATGTCCTTAGATGCGCGGTTTCTATTTCCGTATTGTAGTTTACAATATATCGTAAATTTAGTGTTTAAGCTTCTGAAAATTGACAGATATATTTCTCTATTTCAGATATTAGTAAATAATCGTCATTCTCGTAGTGATGTCGTTCCTGTGTTTTAAGTGTCAGAAAAAGGAGCCTCCAAGGTAAATATACTAATTTATTATCCACATTTTGTCGACGCGATCCATTACACCATCCAATAAAGTATTGCTGTTAATAATACTTCCTTCCTAATATAGGCCTACATAACATAATATCATGACAACATTTGGAATTATACTAATAATTTTATATACTTTATTCCGCAAAAGCAAGGAAACCGGCCCCATTGTGAAGAAACCAAAATGTCCAAGTAAGACACGTCGAAGTCAAAGGGCGTATTTATCTTCCGCTGCGTTGGAATCGCTTTGCGTTGATACGTCACTTTCAGACCTATCCCCACCTCCTCCTTGTCTAGCGGCAGCTGCACGTTCCTCGGAAGATGACCTCAGCAGTATCCACTACAACCACAATGTCAATGAGATCTACCCCGAATCATTCTTGATCTACCAACCCAATACACCAATGCAATTTTTCATGGAGTTATCGGGAACTTCAGACGACTATCCCGCATACGATTATCCAACAAATAACAGACTACTAGCATCTTTAGAACAAGGCAATGACGACGCAATGGCGGCTCACGATGCGTTGGCGCCCGATGAGTTACATCCCATTAATGAAGAACCATTATATACCGAGCAATACTTGCGCAGTCCCTGTACGCAGTCTAAGCTGAAGAATGTGTTGGAGCGGCAAGGGACTCCACCACTTCCGAGAACGTCAAAGCGGCTGTCGCTCTGGGTGCCAGCGGTCACTTCCGGATGTTATGACGCCATGAAGGATGCCTATGGAAATCCGCGGCCTTGCTCTCTGCCACAGTATGTCAACTTTAAAGGACGTTACGCGAACTGAGGCAGAACAGTTATACTTGAACATAAAACTTTAAGTAGATAGCCACGTGCAATGCTTATGTTGAAAACATGATCCGACCTAATTAACAGGCCTCAAAGATACAAACTTTTCTAAGGAGCCAGAAACACTTAAAATAAGTGAAATACTGGTCGTCAAATGCAAAATTAGGTCGCCATGGCTCCCAAATTAATCGCTAAATTGAGCCCTGGCCTATCGTCATTCATTAGTTTACATATGAAGTATATTTCCCGATATCTTTGACTGTTTAATTGTGAAATGTTGACCATAATTATTGGAATAGTGGAAATCCGCGGAAAGGCTACGGAATAGTGGAAAGGCTACTTAGTCAAGGTGTGATTATTGTTGGAGTTGTTGTGTATTCACAAGATACTAAACTTGACATCTACATTAATGTCCGTTTTATGACATGTTGTACAGCGTTCAAAATATTAGGTTTCGACAAGAAATATGCCATTTCATAGATTTTCATATTCTTCACAATGCAGTTAATTTTGTACGATATAATTTATACGAGAGTGTTCAGTTGTTGTCAGGACAGTATGGTGTAATATATAATACTATATATAATAATGTTGTCCTATAATAGAAAGCAAACCCAGGATGGTGGCATTCCCGCGGTCCCCTGTAGCAGCACGTGGACCTGCATCTTATTTCACTACCGGCTACGTCAGACTCATCGTGTACTAATATATGAAGTTGTATATTTGCTACGTTATGACTCAATTTAAGTCATATATGCAAAAGACATTCTTTACAAGTATGTGAAATGCGTTTGACAATGCGTAAATACATGTACTCTAATTGTAATGCTTGATTTTCTTTTCTCTTTGCCGTGATGTATTGCTTCAAAGATTTATTATGTAATAAAAATTGTACATTCATTGTTATAATGTGCGAATAAAGTGCTATGATAAATGAACAAGTTTCATGGTCCATGATCAACATAGTAATAATTATATATTGTCGTCGAGCCTCTAAAGCATATAGTATAAACTTAATAGAAATTGTTGAGTTTCTATAGCGAATTATAGGTTGACCATTTAACGTCATACTTGAGACCCAGATAAAGCGACTGCTCTTACATACTCTCTTTCCAATAGGGTATGACGGTATGACGGTTTTTGATAAATTATGTAATTATGCTGAAACAATGGCCAACGTCTCATAGTGTCATAGGCTACTTAGTCTCCAGGCCCCCGTTTCACAACGACATCCTAAATTTACGAGCTCCTAACTTTAGGACCCAGTTTATCACCTCGTAAGTTAGATGTCGATTTAAGAAGGGATAAGAATTGTGACGTTGTCGTGAAACACTTGTTACGAGGTGCCAACCTTTAGGACTGGTTTAGGAGCTTCTAAATAGGAGGCCGTCGTGAAACGGGGCCAGGATGACAAGTAAGAAAAAAACGCCAACATTTAGCGGTACGAATATTGCGGTTTTCCTCCTGCCATAAATTTACAAGCTGTGATAAAGTGAAATAATTTTGAAAGCAGCTCAACATGATATATTAACCTGTGTACGATGGAGTACGGACCCCAGTATGTGTTTTTGTACGATAAAAGTAATATTATGAAACTACAGCTTTCCAGAGTTCATATAATCCATAAGCTTCCATATATACAATATAAATTATATAAAAAATGTTTTATGAATAATAAAAATTAGTTTGCATCTAGTAGGACTACCCCCAGGGGGTCTGCAGCGGTCCCCTAACATTTAATATATAATATATAAACCCCAATTCGATTAAAAAAAATTTAAAAAAATCAACTCAAGGGACCATGTATCTATATAGGTGTTATACTCAATAAACACATTATGCAAGTACCCGCTGTAATCATGCAGCCACTACCAGACATGTGCAACATTTCCTTGGTACTTGATATACTGATATGGTACTTGGGATGGTCACAGCTATGGTCCATTGGCAGCAAACATGTGTGCAACTTGTGATATTATTACTCACACACCTCCTCCTAAATGGTGTGGTTACCTAATTCCAGATGTTCTGCCAGGAATGTCATCTGGTTTATGAAATAACGGACTATTGATTGCATGCATAATTTATTTTTTGGTTGAGTATACCGTATATATATACCG
>JAUTBT010077408.1:0-13153 GCA_032361225.1 Lepetodrilus schrolli | reverse complement strand
GTATTGCTCACTGAACGGCTCGCATATTAATACATAGAATACATATGCATATGTATTCTCCATTGAACGCACCCCAGGTTATCTGTTCCTGCGTTCCAAGGGGCATAACTCAAATGAACAGCTGACGAAGTTGGAGATCACTATTTATTAACGATTCAAAAGAAAGGAGGTTATTGGGACTGACCCACAAAGCTAGCCCACATCATAACTGTAAGGGGGTGGGGGGGGTGGGGAGGGTTATTGTAGACAATTCACAAAACAGTTGGTTTATCAAGATTCGTCGCCATGCAGTGTAGTAAAAGTAGCATCGTACATGACCTGCTGATTTACTTCGCTTGAATTGGTGTTGTGTTCTGTATAATATATTTGCGTTTTGATAATTGGGACATGATTCACAATCTAATATCAAATTTGTAATATTGACTTTTTTTCGCCATAATCCAGATCATCGTAACATAGTGACAAACAAAATGCATGTTTGTTGGAAAAACCAATAGCAGTGAGCTACCTTTTTGTAATACCGTTTTAATTTTATTATTAACTTTGATATATATTTATCTGTTATTGTTCCAAATATTGTAAATTTCTGGGTTCGGCATAATTTATTTCAGAACATTTTGAGCACGAATCTCGTCCAGGCTATTAACCATTATTTCATGTATTATAATCTGATTTTTTTTTCTCATTTCAATTGAATTGTTGTTGTGTTGTGTATTATATATTTGGGTTTTGATAATTAAGAAATTATTCATAATCAATTTATAAAAATGTTTTTTAACCAAAATAGATACTTTAAAAATAGTGACAAACAACAGCCATGAGGTATCTTTTTATTTTATTTTTAGCTTTAATATGTATTTATCTGTAATTGCTCCAAATACTATGCATTTCTTTGTATGGAATAATCTTATACAGTACATTTTGTACAAAATGACAACCTTTTACAGTACATTTTGTACAAAGTGACAACATGATTCCGTGTCAACCTATTGTTCAATTGTCCTCAAAGAAAAGACCATAATATATCAAATATGAAATATTTTTAGAAATTTTATGGATATTTAGTGATATCGATGACCACACTACAAAAATACGTCACAATGCTGTAGTGAAAGTGATACTTCTAACCTGTATAGTACAAAAAAAATCAGAAAGCATGACTTTAATTTCTTGAGCTCAAATGGTTAAAAATTGCTCAGACGGTAGGTGTCTTCAATCATTCTTATATGCCTCGTGACCCTCTGATATTTTTATATCATTGGATTCGTATTTGAATAGCGAACTACATACTAAAAATCCAGGAATTTCTTTGTGCTTGAAATTTTGGTCGAAACTAGAACCAGCCTCCTTTAGTGTCAAGCTTCATCAGTAGATTTGTCAATACTGACCAATTGTGTTATCCTATCATTGGAGCCATCATTCATAGAGGCATTGGTTGTTCAATATGTGCTACCTTTCTACATTTGAGATCCACATGGTTATGAACATGTAGATATTTGATTTTTAAGAAAACAAACTTTAACAATAATATATGGTATATTTATTTTGTTCTTTATGATTTTGGTGGAAATAGATATGTAATTCAATTGTACAGAGAATATGAGTACTCGGTTCCATTGTACAAAGAATATAAGTACTGGCCATATTTTGTACTTAAGTCTTGGATGCTTTGTAAATTTGCTACACATGTTTAGCGATACACTAGCCGTGAGCATGCCCCATTTCATCCACAGATATTTATTCATTATGTATGATAGTAAAATATTCCATGCGTTAATCACTTCATCCATGAATTGCATTATTTATTTATCAGCAAAATCATCATTTTATATTCGTATTGTTTTGTTGTCAATGTTTATGTTTTATTCTTCACATGATTAAAATAATTTCATAAATTTATCTTTTCTTGTATTATTCACCACCATATTTATTTCTATGACATGTATCAGTCATCTATGTATCATCTGTGATTATAAAGGTGTTTGATGTATACAATGTGTTTGCTACTAATGTCTTGATGCCACCCACTGTTTAACTCTACCAAACGTAGAGCAGCTCAATCTGTACCACCTGCACACATATGGAATCCCAAGATTTGTTATCAGTACAATATTAGTTACCAGCATGCTTTCTGGGGCGTACAGATTGTTACAAGCCAAAAATCTTTGTACACCCCTTGACCTTGGGATATACTAGAAATTTCGGCTTGTAAACACCTGTATGCCCTGGAAGTCATGCTAGTAACAAATTTATACCAAATCGTAATAGATCTACGTACTTTTAAGAAAGCGAACTTGTAAATATCCATGCAGAATGTCTTTCTAACGTGCGAGTTGATGGCCGCTGTCATGACGTCATAGTGATCATGATGTCACAACTTTTTAACTACGGCCAAACCGGGGTGTATGACTTTTTCCAGGACATCTCTCAATCAATCAAATCACTAGACATCACTTATTTTAGATAATTATATTTACAACTATATCTACCATCCTACTCCTAGCACAATATTATAGTTTCAATGTGCCATAACAAATCACAAATCTATGACCCCCACAAAAGAATTGAACAGTTCAGAGCGAGGTAAATAGTGACTATAATGAAGGGCATAGCTCACATTAGTCACTAGTCACTAGTACTGGAAACTGTGGTCTAGTTCAGCTTGGGAGCAATGAGACATCTAAGAGATTACAATGGTTGTCAGTTTAATGTAGACGGTATTAAAGCAGCAAACCTGAACCTCGTGCAGCCATCCTCTATAAGGACAACATTGAACATGATGCCTGCATGTGCATTCATGCAGAAATACACAAAGTATTAATTGCGTGTAAAAGAACGTACTATTCTGAAGCCAATGTAATGTTTTGTTTTCTGGTTGGACTTCGGTAGGTTCAATCAAATACTGAAGTGATAAAAATTTGAAATTCGTCCCATCTTGACATGGTTACACATTACTGCTGTATGTGGCATCTCCTGTTGTCCTCTGTGTATGGTTAAACTACAGTTGCTCCAATTTAGCATAGATCTGTCCATTACTGAGAGGTAGTGGGACTTGGGGCCTGTGGCCTTTCGTCTCCATTACCTCCCATTAATGGACAGATACTCGGCCTTTCTCCTATACGATCAGTACAGTCATTTATACACTCAAGGTTATACCTTTCCATTAACTATTATGTTGACTCATGACACCAATGTATCCACTGAAAATAATATTTAACTGAGAAGAAAACCAGCTAAGAACATCTGTAGAGGTTGCCCATACCATGTCCGAGCATA
Organism: Lepetodrilus schrolli; assembly: GCA_032361225.1. Taxonomy (NCBI): domain Eukaryota; kingdom Metazoa; phylum Mollusca; class Gastropoda; order Lepetellida; family Lepetodrilidae; genus Lepetodrilus; species Lepetodrilus schrolli. The sequence continues at coordinate 9,877 of JAUTBT010077408.1, read as the reverse complement.
AATCTACATTTCTACTATAGTAAAAGTACCATGATTTACGCCAAAACTACAGTACAGACCAGGGTATAATTACACAAAGCTCTCGTCTACTACGAGACCTTTGTGCTCTCGTAGCAATACACGTAACCTACGAGTGCGCACTGGTGTCATAGTGGATAGGAGAACGCAGTGAAGCGATACCCAGGCCAGCGTTTCATCAAAGGGTTGTAAATTTTACCTGTCGTCCGGGCATATGTTATTTCCATCTATGTAGTAAATGTATGGCGTACACCCTGCTTCATGCGCATACTATACTATGACCATCTTGTAAAAGCCTGAATGAGAAACGGGTTACAATTACAATTGTCTTTGTTACAGGCCCAGCAGTCAAAGGTTGATCACCATCCCGAGTAATGACAGGACGCCACTGCCAGAACTGACCGCCCCGACCCTCCAGGCCAGCCTGCCCTTCAGTCCGGACTCCAGTAACGTGACCAGCTCTCAGACCGCCCAGGTCCCTAGCGACATCCTGCCTTCCCTAGAAGACGTCATGAACCATGCTGCCGCTGCTGTCAAGGAGGAGCTCGTGGGGAACGGCGCCGATCTTACCGACAACACCGTCTCCACGTCAGTACTACTGCTACTACTACTACTGCTGCTGCTGCTGTTACTAACTACTAACTACTGCTGCTGCTGCTAGCTACTTGCGACTTGCTACTTGCTACTGCTGCTACTACTACTACTACTAGCTGCTACTACTACTACTAGCTGCTACTACTACTAGCTACTACTACTACTAGCTAGTACTGCTACTAGCCACTACTAGTACTGCTACTAGCTACTATTACTGCTACTACCACTACTATTACTACTACTAGCTGATACTGCAACTACTACTACTAACTACTACTACTAACTACTACTAGCTACTACTACTAACTACTACTAGCTACTACTACTAACTACTACTGCAACTACTATTACTACTACTACCACTACTATTACTACTACTACTACTACTACTACTAACTACTACTAGCTACTACTAGCTGCTACTGCAACTACTATTACTGCTACTGCAACTACTTCTACTTCTACTACTACTACTACTACTACTACTACTACTACTACTTCTACTTCTACTACCACTACCACTACCACTACTACTACTACTACTATATTGCCGGCTCCGTGGCGTAATGGTTAGTGTCTGCCCGAAGTGTGGAAGGTTGCAGGTTCGATCCCCGGTAATAATAAAAAATGTATGTTTATTATTAATGCGTCCATGCTCTAAAGCTTGTAATTTATGCTCAGAGAAGAACATTTTCCTTGGGGAATATCACAGATCTGTTAGAATATTTTCAGTTTTGCTGGTAAATGTTATATTGCCAATGTTACTGTTTACAGGTGGTTGTCCAATCTTGGATTGTCTGCATACATTGACAACTTCCATGAAAAGAACTACATGCATATGTACCAGATGAAAGACTTCACAATAGAGGTATGTCAGTATATCAATAGACGTATGGCAGTATATCAATAAACATGTAGAACTTGGTCTTTTAATGATCACTATTATTGTCCCAAATGTTGTTTAGCACAATGACTATTTGAAATATATATACTCAACAATATCAATTACAGGCTGGCAGGTATTTTCTAGAAAAGCTTTCTACCAAATTTCGGAAATTGGCTTGAAGAATTTGGTGTCATTCTTTCTTCCAATGCATCTGCAAGTTCTTGAAAAGTACCAGGTGCCCGTAGACGTTTGGAAATTTGTGGTTGTTAAAATAATATAAAGCTAACTTTTTATATCCTGGGCTACTGGCCATTAATTAATTTTGTTGAGTATATATATTTTTTAATTCCCCCCATTTCATTTGTAACTTAAAATAATTGAAATGCATGTATTCTTTTTCACAAGGCAGTTTTAAAATATTTGGAATCTGCTTTAAAGTTCATCTAGGAAGTCCACAGTGATCCACTCGGACCAAGCTAATGGAAATTGTATGTTTCAGGACCTCTCGGCAATGAAGATCGGCACTGCTCACCGGAACAAGATTTGGAAAGCGCTGCTGGAGTATCGCCATGCCAACAACTTCTCGTCAGAGGCCTCCCAGACTCTGGCTCACAACGCCAGTGCCACGTCAACGGTCAGCCTGTCCTCACAGCCCAGCATCTCCCAGAACAGCACATACTGCCCCGGCTACTACGAGGTCACCCGCTACACCTTCAAGCACACAATATCTGTGAAGAGGGAAGAAGCAAAAGTCATAAAGTTTGCTCCAAATCCAGAATAACCTCCAGGCTTCCATCGCTATGTATTATTATATATATGAAATTTTCAACGGTGCAAATGGATTTTTGGAAAAAATGCATTTATTTCATGTTAAAAAGATAACGAAGACATCGTCTACATTCCGCGTGTTTCTCACTGCTGAATACTACATCATATATGTGTGTGTTACAATAACATTTGTGATGTATCTATCGCCATAACATATCGTGTGTTTGTGTCCCATTTATACCTCGACTGGTCTTTGACCAGTCCAGTGTGTATAATCATGCAGTATCCAAGCTTGGTATTCCAATTGACCTGTGTACATACAAAAATCCACAGTAAAAATTTGAGTGGATGACTGCCATATTTTTAAAAACAAAACACTCGGCAGTTCAAACTTTTCTAGGTAAACTACTGTGGGACCCAGAATACAAACACAGAGTCGCTGAACCATGCTTTAGTATGAAGTTTGAGTTGAGTACATAATTTCTGTGAAGCTTTTTATACCTTTCCCACCGCTGTCTTGTAAAGATGGCCCTTCCTGTATGGCTCAAACCACTAACTTATCCAGCTGTCCTGACTTAGGTTTTGGCATTCCCTTGGTGCATGTTGCTTCACAAGCTGTACACAGGTTTGTGTTGTAAACAAGTGATCAGTGCCTCATTCAGAAACATCAACAAGAGTTCATGCCTGTATATAGTATTCAATATATTGTACCCATACATTCCTTGGTTTCTTTGATGATAACAGCCCTGGGTGTTCATTTATGTATCTGTGTTGTCTGTAGTGATGCTGCCAGGCCAGCCAGAGGACGTTACCTTGTGTGTTCAGTACCATTTCAAGCTTTTACTCTCCCACCCCCTATTTTTAAAGCTGATGCTTCTGCGTCATGTGTAGTATTATCTGATTCTTTGAATTATTATATTAAAAATATATGTTGCTTTGGAAAGAATACCTCGTACAGGTCACACACATCCAAGTTAACGCTACATAGATAATCAAAATCCTACAATTGTGGTTTTTTTAAAAGTGTGTTTGGCATGTTTGATCTCATTTCAGTGTAACTGCTTGAATAGAATGTACACATTGCTGAATCTACATTGATCATCTACTTGTAGTAATTTCAAATTAAATTAATTAATTATTTTATCCGGTGAGATATATAGTTGAATATCATTCATATTCCAACTTGAAAGCCAATATTTCTTGTCCGGAATCATCCATGTTGTGATGTCTACCTACCATAAAGTACCAGAATTAGACAGATGTTGACCAAAGTAGGTGACACGAAAAGTATTTAGAGATGTATGTTTATGAATATTGTTGGATATTTGCCGTCTTTTTGTCACTGCCACAACTGTGTGTTGTTTAATAATAAAATAATGTGGGAACCTTCTGGGCAACTAAATTAGCAAAGTCAGGATAGTGGCATCTGGGATATTTGAATGCAATATACATCACTGTGGTGTGTCCACATCTCAATCTCCAGTATGTTGCATTGGATTAAATCATGTAATTGAATAATGGGGATCTTCAGAAGTGGAATATGGGACACAGTTTTAGCTTTTAGCTAACAAAGTCTTTAACCTTTCATTCATACAGGTTTAACTTTTCAATGGGATCTACTATGATTCATATTTCTAGATGTTCATACTTAATATAATATATCCATTATCACCTGATGTTTGCTGTGCTAGAATATAGTTTGAAGAAATGAATATTATTCTGCAGTTTATGAAAGCTGTTCTATTATCACCTTTCTAATAGCTTTACATTGGTTAACTGCTACTTGAATCCAAATGTTGAGCTCCGTCCAATATCTAATGGCTGTTTATATAATATATATATATATATATGCACTAGTAAGATATACAGTAAATGTTCCTGTGTTTTTGTGACATTTTTTCATCAGTTTCAATATATTGGTTGTATCACCTACATACTTAAGCTTGCAGAGTTTTAGGATATCGTCGTCTGTTCCCAAGAGCTCAAAAACATTGCAGATACATGTCAAATGTGTTCATTACCATTAATCTGGTTTAGGGCCAGAGGTTGGTCTTTTTAACCATGCATTCCATATTTTTCTTGCACACAATTCACCCTGATGTACAAGTAAATGTTTAGCATATGTAGCTATGAAGTCTATCTTGTAATTCTCTCGTCACGTATGGGTGAAAGATTCCCGCTGTGACGTAAAACAATAAATCACTCACTTGTAACTATCAGTACCTCGGAAATAATGTCTGAAACATTTCTATCTTTTGAGCAGGACTTAATTTTTTTTTACTTTCCCTTAAAATGAAATTTAACTGCCCATGCTGATTACTATTGTAGTAAGTTTGGAACATCAATATTCTGTACTCGTAAAGATTCCTTCCCTGTGTCAATAGGTGTCAAATCCAAAGTATGAAAGTTAGCACGTGGTGCTGTGGTGTGTAATAACTGCTGTGGTGTGTAATAACTTCTATAAAGAACGTAAAATGGTTCCACAAATTTTCCACATATTTACTAAGCATTTAGATGAACATTGTTTATCAGATATTTCCTAAAACTTTACAAGAAAGTATTATTTCATTTATTTGTTTCCAGCATGTCAATGTCATGGTGAATGTTTGCATAATGACTTTGTATCAAATCGGGATATTCAATTTTGATGTGTAATATAATAGTCCTGTATCTAGAAAACCATGTCATATAGTATGTTTTGTTTGTGATGATGTGTGACTTGCTGCTTGTTGAGCTTCATCTATTTAATCATATTCATGTCATAGCATACGGCCTCTGTTCACTCTCCACTATTATCCAGTGCTTGATCAAACGTTATGTAGATAATGAACTAATCTTAAGAGAAATCCTATGCAACGTTTTCTAATTATTATTTTTTTATGTATTCTCTAATTGAGGTTATGTATTATTGCTAATATTATTCGTTAACTTTGGTTGTGTTCATCCTCGTGGGACATGCCAGGGGAAGATAACCAGGGAAGTGACCAATATTGAGTTTTGTTGATGTACAGTGGCCAGATTTTCATCTAACTTTTTCTTCATTTTCTTTTTAGTTTAGTTTTGGAATTACTGATAGAAGGCAATGATATTGTTGCTTTCTGAAGTGCTTAACTTGTAAATGGCATATGTTTGTATATTCCAATAGATTCTGTATTGACAAAATGTTATTGTCTGCAGTCAATTCTGGATGATTTTATAACCATTTTGTCTTCTTTTTTAAAAAAAAGTGAACATTGCTATAATTGTATATTGAGAGATGCTTTTCATTTGACTGTTCAAATTTTGTTTATACAATATTTGTAGCATATTATGAATGAAAGATAAACCACAAACTCAAACTAATCACTGTTGTGACATTAATTCAGCCATTCGGCAGCATGTCATTATGGACACTAGCTGGTTATAGGTACTACACATATGATAAATGGAAACTGCTGACATTGCAGAAATGGTCCTTTAAGCAGATGGCATAATCTAGGAATGGCAGCTATTTTTTTTGGTATTCATCCTGAGACGCATACAATCATAGATAGTTGAACTTCATAGTGGTCTGGAGAAGTCTTACCTGAAAATATATGCAATTGTTATGTCTACACAAGTACATGCTTTATCCATCCAGTTACTTATTCCTCATGTCCTACTAGTTATCAATATTTTAATATTTATTCATATTTATTAATTGGATGTAAGAAGCAATAATGGTGCCAGTGGGTCATCAACTTAATTGAAATTTGTATTTTTTCTCTCTCAATTTTCAAGGAATCGAGTTATTCCTCATGGTCTGTTAAACTATGTAAAAAATAATAAATATATATGCTACATTATTGAACATTGTTCAGGTTGTACCGGAAAATAGACATATTGTATATTTTAAGCTGAATTGCCGAAATACTATCTTTGTAATTAACTAATATATTAATTGCATTTAAACTCATTGCTACTTGAGGACGTAGAGCATCAGAAGTCATGCTGCCAATGAACGTAGTCGCCCAGCCTGTCGTCATGGCAACATCACAGCCAACCATCACCCAGCACGTTCATCCACCAGGTGGAACCTAGTTCATCCGTCATATCATTTTTCATATGGGTTTTGTGCATAATTACGAGCAGGATACGCTCTGTATTGCAAGTGTTCATAGAAGTCAATTCAAGAGTCTTCTTATTTTTTCATGACAGTTACAAATGAAACTATTTAATTATGTGTGTATGAGTATTTTTATATATCAGGTTCTACCAGTTTTGGTCCATGTAGGAAGATTTGTAGATGGTTACCTGATTGATATGTATGTACTTATCTGAAGCCGATTGTGGTTGGAGTAGAAATCATTTTGTTAAAACTCGATGCAAGATGAATAGTAAAGATGTAAATACGAGAGTTATCTGGAACTGAAATGTCCATATAGAGAATAATGGAACTTTGAACTGTGCAATGTCCAAATTTGGGAGAATTACTTAATTATTGTTGTTGTTAAAATACCTTCACTTAACATTTGACCAGTAGAATTTGTTAAATATATCAACTGATCATTTGGACAGAGTTTGTATTATGCAGTATCCATCAGCTGTTACCCACGATTGTTTACAGTGAACAGTGTAACAAGAACACAGTGAATGTGGCAGCTCCGAATCACAGGATCACGCTGGATCACGCTGGATCACACGCTGGATCACGCTGGATCACGCTGGATCACGCTCTCACTTACAATAATGTGGACGAATTGTCCGCTGTTGTTTCTACATTTTATATCGAGTCTAAAGTCTAGAAACAACAGCAGAAACTTTGTCCACATTATTGTGAGAGTGATCCGGAACTGCCACGCACACTGTAAATTTTGCTCAAATTTGATAACACTTCACAGAAATGCAACGACTGGAATATCAACTACCATGCCCCTAGAAATGTATGGGGGATCTGTTTTGAAATCACTTTAACATTTCTCTGCTGCCATGTTTGGCCAAGGAAGAGTTTGAGTCGCTGGCATCATTTTAAAGTGCCCTTTAGGACATTTGGGAATTCACAATCGGTGCAATATCATGTACATAAAGAACATCTTTATGTCTGTATTTTATTTAAGGTTGACACAGTTGAGTTCCTGGTCTCGTGAAGTTGTTGCTTAACCCTCTCCATGCTGAAGGCAACCAGAGTTTCCCGAAAGAGCAGTGACTGCCGAATCCAGCAGGTAGAGGGTTAACGGAAATGAACTCCAAACTGCCACCTACTATGTTGTGAGAGTTGTCTCCTCTCACATGAATGACTCGCACAATTTCCAGTTGAGCATTTTGGTTCTTTGAATGTATGACCAATTATAAGTATGGAGCTACATGTACATCTCATTTATAATATATCTGAGAAATAAAACTCTTAATTGTAACTGACTTGTTCATGTAGAAAACTGACTACTGTGTGTTCTGATGCTTGCTCCCACAGCCTGGGATGTGATGGCACAATGGTAATGCTACAAACAAAGCAGATGATACTAGTTTGAATCCCATTTTGACCAAGATATACCAGGTGTATTTTTTAGTTATCAATGCTATCACAATGAGTGTTACCAGCAGAAGTTGACATCGGATGAGAAGCTAGGGAATCTGCTACACACACACACACACACACACATTCACACACACACACACACACACACACACATGCATTCACACACACACGCATGCACACACATACACATTACTTTGTAGTAGGATTTTTATGTGATTTTACTAAATGTATGTTCACCAGCACATGTAAATTATGTTGCTAGACATGTCGAAATAATGCCATCCATGGAAATATGCCTTCTACAGTCTCCAAAATGTCTTCTCAGTTGCAAACATATTCTTTGACCTACCTGTGTTGTTGCCATGCAGGAGATAATTGTATTAGTACTGTTTGGATGCAGTGACAATATTGCAGGAATATCAAATATGAAATTACCAGGGTACTTGTGAATCAAATGCAGTCATGACTTAAGAACCCGAGTGTTGAAGATAGTTGTGTAGCATGCTGCAAATGAAGTGCAAATTCTAACCTAATGCTGGAAAACAGTTTTGTTAATGTACTCCCAAAGGTGTTGAGAAGGTAAAATGAGTCTACATTGAGCCTTCGGGTGTGGGGGGTATGGTCATTCATTAGCATGATTAGTAGCATTTACTTTGAAGTTTATGTAGGCCTAGTTACAAGTAATATATTAGGCTCTATACCTATAATTTAAGATATTAAAACTTATCCGACTCTGCAAGTCTCGCACCAGCCACTAGAGTGGTCAGGTAATGTATTTTATAGTTTAGTTATTATAAGTCGTCCTAAATATCGTTGTCATAGTGGGCTCTACAGAAATACAGTTAGTGAAACTTAACGTTGTACGTCTAGTTCGGTTCACTATAGCCCGTATAGTACCATATAATCCTTTGCACACGAGTACTAGTAGTTGTCTCCCTTGGTGACGTATCGTACTTATCTCGACAAACGCACATTCAAAGTGTCGCAGGGTCGAGTTGGTACTATTTTACGAGGTCTATTATACGCCCTTTCTTGTGACATCTAGGCTTGTCAAGCTAAATACATTTTTCATTATGAATTCGCGATGCTGTTTGTACTGAGAAACGCCCACTGTTGTTATATCGCGATGGATGTTAAATTAGCATTTGGCCTCTCCGTGGCTAACATAGTAAACACTTCTCTGAGTAAGGATAGTTCTAATATAAACATTGTTATAACCGCCGTTCTGGTTGCATTTTACTATCCTAACACGGTAAACGCTTAAGCATATACAGTTTTCTAAGAGATTAAATTAATTATCCATATATCGTTGGTTATCTACATTTGCATGTGGTGCAAGGTAGGTTGATTATACAAGTCGGACATGTATAATAAATGGACTATATATAGAGAATATCACCCGTGTGTTTTCATATCGTTATCCTATCATATCGTTATTTTGGTACTGGAAGGCGTTCTCTTCACTGCAGTGATGATAACACTGTTCTCGCCACTGCAGTGATGATATCACTTTTCTCAGAGTGAGAAATCTCAGTCTTTCTATATGCTAAGCATATAATAAATAGAGAATATCACCCTCGTGTGTTTTGATATCGTTGTTATCATACGAGTTGGCTTTGCCGAGTATATACTACTTTTATCAACGAGTAGGATAACCACGATGTCAAAACACACGAGGGTGAGATTCTATTTATCACCCAATATCATTCTTTGTCATGTAAGAAGAAAAATAGCACATTTGAAAGTTTTTTTACTGGGAGGTCAATGAATATATAAGCTTTATATATAGCATTGTTTTGATGGTGATCACACCACAATAAGATAGACTGTCACGTGCCTGAATTGACCAATCACAAACATTTGAAGTGATATCTCCCAGGATATATCAATTTTAACTAATGCATATATCTCCTCTTAAAGCCAGTATTGGGTGATAAATAGTATTATAGATATGGTGTATAGTATCGAGTCTTTAGTATATAATAGTATAGCACCGTATACCCTTACACCCTGTGTCTGTGAAAGCATGCGTTTGAGTGAGTGAGTGAATTTTTGTTTTACGTCACAAGTTTTAATCTTTCACCACTGCATACTTATTTCTATTGTAATCACAATAT
>JAUTBT010077397.1:0-13157 GCA_032361225.1 Lepetodrilus schrolli | reverse complement strand
TCACTTCAAGTACCATTGATAATTTCATGGGTAGAAATCACTAATCACATATTTCTTTGTTATTCAACACCTACAGAAAAACTCCATTGAAGCAAGATAAATATCAAGCATATGTAATAAATCGTTTCTCATTTATACACTATCGTTTCTCGAAGCTTTCGTATCTACTAAAGGTGGACACAAGTGCACCGTGTCTGCATACGTGGATGCAATTCGCAACAACAGTTCTACTTGTACGACCAGTAGAACTAAACAGTCCTACGTGAGCATGCCTTTAGAGACCATAGTGCTTTCATGGCGTTATACAGGGGCTATGAGAGTTCATAACCTTTTCATGTTCACATTCCAATGTTTGTAATTTTCATATGACGCTTTTATAAACAGTAAATTTCTGTTTTAGGGAAAACTATCAATAAAAAGAAGGAGTAGCAATACAATAGTATTCTTTCCATTCACAACACACAACAAAATTTTCCATATAACTATATAGTATCTGTTATCATTCTCCGGGAGGTTAATAGTTCACTAGTGGCTATCATGGTTACTGTGTATGATGGTTTCCATGGTGACTGTTTTCATGATGGTTTCCATGGTTACTGTTTTCATTGTGGTTTCCATGATGACTGTTTTCATGGTGGTATCCATCATTACTGTGTATGATGCTGTTCATGATTACTGTTTTCCTGATGTTTCCATGGTTACTAATTTCATGATAGTTACCATGGTTACTCATATCATGAATTCTATGGTTACTGTGTTTAGAATTGTTCATGTGATTACTTCTCCAACAACCACCCTTTATCATGATTAGTCCTCTTTCATTTTAATATCTGGAAAAATAGAAAAAATAACAAGCTTATGTCTATGCTACCTGTGATTATAAATCATTGTACAGCAATAAAAAAACATGTGCATTATCGTGTGCAGTTAAGGTATAATGTACCTGTTGATAAATGTGTAAATATGCAGTTCTTCACAATATCCATCACCTATAGTTTGGCATGAAATGCAATGACAATATTATATAGCTAAATTTATATGTCCAAAAAACAAGGCCACTGGCCCTTATATTATTTTGTTGAGTATACAAGTATATTTGTACATACATGTCCCCAATCTGCATTCTTTGCCCGGTGTATTTCTTAATTAGCTCATCAGCATAACGTCTTTGGGCATCACTCAACACAGCAGGCTCTTGACTGAAAAATTAAATAATTCCATAACTATTAAAATAATATGTATATACTAGTATTCTACTTCAGAATTTTCTTACATGATTTCGGTTGTGTGGTTACTAGTATCTTCACTTTTTTATTTAACAAGGTGGCACCAACATTATTTATTTATCAGCAATGATAACTATAGTCTACGAATCCATCAACAGAAAAAATAACATTACAATTCAAATTCATGTCAAAAACCTATTCCACACATATTTGAATAACATTTTCTTCAGAATTGCAAACAAGAATTGGACTTGTGGTAGGTAACTTATAGAATGTATAAGTTGTCAGAAAAGCAGGAAATATTTTCTTGGTTTTCTTGCCACCCATGAAAATTAAGAACATGCATTACTAATTTGAGAACGTGACTATTCATAGAATATTAAAACTATGGGAACTATTATACATAATTGTACTAGGTTCAGGCACTAATAAATTATTATAAGATATGATAAAAGACACAACACTCCAACCAATAAGTAAGAAATAGATAATAATAATTAATTATAATAATTTTACTAAATTTGAAATTGTTTTTATTTCTTATATTTCTTCATATAAGATGTTCAGTCATTGTTATTCTAAATGCTCAGCAACAAAAGTTCCTGTGATGCATACATACATACATATACATGTATATTTGCAAAACATTACATCAACGCAAATACAGAAGGTTCAAAGGCTATTCAAGAAATTGTCACAGAAACGTTTGTTGTTCAGCATGACCTAATTATACAAAAAGAAAATATTATATACTAATAATAGTCTCAAACTCACAATTTTAAGAAAATATAGCAAAATATTAGTAGTACAAAATCAAAGCGTAACTGAAAATGCAATAAAATGGAACAAAGATGAGAGACAGATGGTAAGAAAGGAATAGCTATTCTAACATAAGCCCACAAATGTGAAGTGACTACATAAGGTTATTGAGACAGTTTCACTATATGTACAGTCAACTAACAACAGTCCATGCCAACAGAATATCATCCATGCATAATATGGACATATTCACTGAGGGGAATACTATATAATACTTACCTCAAAGTATTGCATACTTCCACTAGTCTGTCTTTTGTGTCATCTTTGTCACATTCTTTATCATTTCTGTCATCAATTTATAATTTGTGACAAATATGTCTTTCTAGTCATAGTTATTTTAATAATAATTGTGTCGTATGAAAGGAAGTAGATTTGTTTTTAATGCCATTTTCTACAGTATTTCAGTAATATGACAATGATTTGGTATAATAAGAGGGAAAACTACAACAACTATATGAAAGTAAGTAGAATTTTGTTTAATGTCATTTCTACAGTATTTCAGTAATATGGCAATGACATGGTCTGGTTTATGGTGGGAGGAGAACCTACAACAAGCAATGGCTGTTACGGATGAACTATGGATGATGATGATTGTACACAAGTACTTGTACATAGCATCCCAATCTTTCCTAAGATTTGAACTTGAAATGCGAGGATTGTAATACTAGTGTGTTACCCAAAACCATAATGTATTATTGAAGTATATATAAATCCATCTATCACTACAAAGTTAAATTCACAAACAAAAATCACATCACACATGAAACATTTGCATTAAAAATATTACTGGAAATTCTTTTATTCCATTCCACAGAATGATTGTAGCACTACAAGAGTCATAACACTACAGCTGTGTTCACACTGACACCGGTTTGAAACAGGTCTCCGTGGGACGGTCTACGGAAATGTCATAACAGTGCCATAGCCCTCATAACATCATAATTTTTGTAAAGCCAATTTTAGGTCGCTTTAGAATCAGGCTTAGTTAAACTGGTTTTAATACCAGTTTAAAGTGACGTCCATGCGTTTTTAGGCCTTAAGATGGTGTGAAGATAGCTTAAAGCTCGCGTGTGAACACAGTGTATGTTAATGCATGGGAATTATGCCTCTCGTAGAGTTCCTATCATTCTGTGGATAAACATATGAACATATAAACTTATAAATATGCCCAACTGTCATTATTGCATAAACCGTTCAATACTACAGAGTGGAATTAATCAGAAAGGTCAATATTTCATCTATCAAATATCCTACTCTTCATATCATGCCAATATTTTCAATTGATTCAATTGAGATTAGATATGTGTCACTACCAGAACTTGGCATTATTCCAAGAAAGAATATCTCTTTTGGTGTACAATAAATTTTGCCCCGATTAATAAAGTCCTATTATTATTATTATTATTTTTATTATTATTATTACTACTACATGTATTACGTCATTATAATTCTTCTTATTATTATTATTAATTATTATTACATTATTATTTATCATTATCATTATATTATTATTATTATTATTATTATTATTATTATTATTATTTTACTATTATATATATTTTTAATCTATATATTAATATATTTTTAATATTTAGTGATATAAATGGTGACAAGTTATTGTTATCATTTATCATTTACATTGTTACAAAAGCATTATGTAGAAAACATACCATAACTGAGTGTCCCACAGCTTACAAATCATAACAATGTATTTTTTTTTAAACGAGCAGAAGCAACAAGAAAAGCATAGAACGTTACCATGGACCATGCACTAGTAATTCAAAATGGCTGACATGCAAATCTGAATTTCTTGTAAGACTCGGAAAAAGAAGCCACCAGGCATATATAAATACTCACAGCTGCAGTTCGTACCAGGACTTGGCTCGCGAGTAGCTGGCCTTCAGATCGGACACTCCTCCAGAAATGAAGTCGTTCTTTAAGTCTCGTCCAGCGCTTAACGACCTCCCAATGAATCCATTCCTGGAGTCTCTGGCGGTCTTGTTCCTGGGCGACAGTCGCGTGGGCGGGGAGTTGGACCGGCTGTACCTCTGCAGCACGGGACTGCAACTTCGTTCCCGCATATGTCGGACTGAGTCAGAGTTCTTTAAAATTCCTCTCGTGGTTCTGGGACTGATGCTATTCCTCTGTCGCTTCTTCTCATATACAACATTGTAGGAGTGATCGAGTCGGTCTGTGGATAGTCTTCCATCAAGGAGGAGATGACTTTGAGACAGACGGTTGGCGTAGTCCTTTCCCGCCCTCTGATAGACAGCAGATGGTGACTCGACAACGGACTCGACCACATCTCCGTAACACGCACTGCCCCTCTGACTAGACTCATATCGGTGGCAATTATTTCCGTAACTGTTATCGAGATATGAGCTATCTCGGACATTCCGGTATAGCTCGTCTCTGTAGCTGCTGTCGCCCATGGAGCCCTTCCTCCTCGATTCCCCGTAGTAATCCCCAGAGTCGCACTCCCCAAAGTCGTATTCTCCCACGTTGTATTCACCGTATCCCAGCTTGGTCGGATACTGCTGGAGATCGGAGTGGTCTGCGAAGGGAATCGGTGACACTCGGATGTCGTTGTTCAGTGTCTCTCGTTGGTTGTTGTTGTCTCTGTAGAACTGTGTTTTCCGGTGGGGGTAGATCTCCCGGAACGACGAGGGCACGATTGGTGGCTGCATCATGTCCTCAGTGCTGTAGCCGGTGTCCCGACTCGACCCGGTGTCCCCGAGCCCTCCGGTCCCGCTCAGACCCAATGTCAGTCTGGACCCGCTCGTGTCAGACTCCCCGTTCCACGTGCTAGTGCGTTGATGGGCTTCCTCCTGTGAAGATTCACGGCGCGGCAAAACAAAATGGTCGAGTCTCGATTTCCTCGATTGAGTTGTACAGGAGTTCGGTTTTGGAGAGTGACCGACACTGGCAGAACCAGACTTTGCTGGAGATGACTGATGTGATCTTCTAGATACTTCATCGGGGACGCTGCCTACATCCGTGTAATGACTGATGATGTCGGCGACCTTTGACTTCTGGTTGCTGGCATGCAAGGCATTGATTTCATCAAACAACCTTGACCTTTCTTGTCTGACTTCATCAAGACACAGTCTGAGTTCTTTGATAGTTCTCTGAGCTTTGTCCTGACTGAGTTGGATCTCTCCCATGTCCTGAAATAAAACATGAGGATGTGAATCAAATAGTGAGAAATGAATTCCTACCAGTACCATCAATACAATTATTTTCAATTGTAGTGAATCTACAAGGTGCTCCTTTAATTAACTGTAGATAGATATAACCCATAGTCACCCATCTTTCTTCTAACCATGCATATAACGTATAGCTCCATCTTTAACCATTTACATGTATGTGACCTTTGCCCACGTAACCTATAGTTCTATCATTCCTATAACCAACAATAGCTTCCCATCTTGTATACCCAACTGTAGAATCTATTGAGCATTTTATCATAAATAAAATGCAGACCTATTATTATGAAGGTTATAATAATAATAATAATAATAATAATAATAATAATAATAATAATAATAATAATAATAATAATAATTATTTTAAAATTATTATTATTATTATTATTATTATTATTAATTACCATTATCATTGTTATTATTATTATTATTATTATTTATTATTAATTATTGTTATTAATTATTATTATCATCATCATTATTACCTGTCTCATGGCATCATTGAGACACTCCACATCAGACAGGTTCCTCATCAGGTTCCGGTTGATCTTCTTGAGGTCCTCCACAGGCTGCACCTCAATCAGAGCCTTGTCCAAGGCGGCAGTCTTCTCCCGGACCTCCTCCTTCAAGTGGGCCGCCTCCTCCCTGGACTGGAACAGGCTCTCCTTCAGGCTCTTGATGCTTCCCTCCAGGCTCTCTGTCTTCTGTCTCTCATGCTCGAAGCTGCTCCGAAACTCCATGTTCTCTGCCTGAGACTTTGCCAGGTGTCTCCGACAGTCATCCAGAATGTCATTGGTCTTCCACAGCTTCTCTGAGACGTCGGCTTTGGCGTTCCGCAGCTTGGCCTGGAGGATGTCGTTCTCCACGATGCAGCTGGCCAGGGCCTGCTTCATCTCGATGATGTCCTCGTCCGATAGTTCTCTCATAGCGATCAGGTTCTTCCATCTGTCCTGCCGCTCGGGTTCCAAGCCTTTGATGGCGTTGAGTTTGTTGCCCCAGATCTCCTGAGTCACGCTCCTGACGGGACTGCTGTAGCCGAGGCTGATGGATCTGGGTTGTACTCCGGTTCCGGTGCTGACAGAGCATCTGGCCTGGGTGTCGCCTCTGCTCCGAGGTGACGAATAGCTCCGTCTGGGAAGACATCTAAGGGGGGACACGCTGCTGGTTCTTTTATGAATTGGCGACGGGGACGCGGATCTTCGCAGTTCAGCTTCGTACTTGTCGTACCATTTCCCTGGCTTGCTCGGACTGCTGGTGTAGAGCAGAGGAGAAAGCCTGGACTCGTAGCTCTCCGGTGAGATGTGTGTCCCCAATATGAGATCCAGATCTCTCTGTCTATCCAAAGCTGGACTCAATGATCTGCTCCTGCTGTGTTCGGGACTCGTCCGTCTCAGGATATTGCTGGTAGGATTCCTCCTGGGAAGGTCTGGTGACTTCCTCTGCCTTGCATAGATAGGACTAGGGCTCAAGGATCTGCTTCTGGATGACTCGAACACCAGTTGTCCATCCCGATCCTGGACGTCACTGAAGCGGCTCAATGGCTCGATGGTCGTTCCCGTCAGCTGGCATCCCGGCGTGGGTCTTGTCATCCTGAGTGGCGACAGATCACCGCCTCTCTCTCCATGTCCATCGTCCGAACTCTCCATGGAATCCATTCTACCTTTGAGGTCCTCGATCTCCTTACACAAAACTTCTATAAACTTGGTCTGTACTAAAGACTCTATCCTGCTGGCGTCGATGGGTTTGGTGTGCCCCAGTCTGGCTCTCTGTCTCTCCCACGCCTCCCTCCGTGGCAGACGACCTCTCTCATGACCTTTGGACTGGACCTCATCTTGCAGCTCCACCTGCCTGGGACTGCCGGTCCTGGGACTGTAGACCTGTCTGGGACTGGTGGTCCTGGGACTGTAGACCTGTCTGGGACTGGTGGTCCTGGGACTGTAGACCTGCCTGGGACTGGTGGTCCTGGGACTGGTGGTCATGGGACTGGAGACAAGACCACTCCTCATGGAATTCTGCACCGGCGATCTCCGCCTCTCCACTCGGCTCAGCTCCTCAATCCTCCTGTTGGTCGGAGAGCTGGAATGTATCCTCATCCTGGAGGACGGTGAGGTGTCTGGAACCGTCATCTCATCCCTCCTGTTCCTCGGACATGCAGACCTCGAATCTTCCTCCTCTGACAGATGGCTCTGTACCACATGTCTCGCCTTCTTGATGGCATCCAGGAGTGTCATGACATCCAGCGGCTGCCCGGATCTTTGCAGCTGTTCGAATTCCAGAGGATCAATGGTGGCCAGGAGAGACTTGAGGTTAGGGAACAGGTTGGACTGGACATCCGGGACTCCGCTCAGGGAGGTCTCTGGGTTAATATCATAAGTGGCAGGGGAATAATTTCTACGACTGCTGGCAGTGATGTTGGAATTTGAGGGAGAAAGTCTCTCTGAGGAATCTTCTTGTCTTCCGTCCCTGAGCATCGTCGAGGTATCCGTTATCCGAGGCGTGCCGTAGACATCGTCATGGCTTCTTCCTCTCTCCCGGTCTGGAGAAGACATGTTGCTAACACTACCCCGCACGATGGGTTTAGACTCGTATGACCTCGACCTCGAATGCGAGCTCGACCGTGACCTCCCGTTGTAACAATCAAAGTCAATGTCCGTGTTTCTGGAAGACTGGATGAGATCGGGCGAGCCTGACGGCTCCTGAGAAAGTCGGTCTAGTGTGTCCTCCCACTGGAGAAAATAGTCCTTGGGCCTTTTGATTTTCACCTCTCTAGATTGTCTCCCTCTGCTACTCTCTTCTGCTCTGTGCTTCGAGGAGTCCTGCAATGATGGAGTGGTCCTGCCCAGTCGTGTGGTCCTCTCGTCCTCATTCTCTGACTGCGGCATGTGCTCCAACACTCTCTGACTGATCATCTCTTTCAGAAGACTCTCTCCGTCGGAGCTCAGCAAAGCGTGGACATCGTCGTTGGGCGAGTGATCCTTCCCACTCCTCTCCAGCGATGACGAGGACACCCAGTCCGACAGCTCCTCCGCAGATCCATACTTCCTGGAAGTGATTCCGGCGGAATCCTTTCCCATGGCTATGGACTTGAACGTGGACTCTGACGAAGGTTTGAACAGCGCGTGGTTCACTGGTTGCTTCCTGGTCATTTCGTCATCTCGGAAGAAGATTTCGCTGTCTGATGGGTGTCTGTCCTCCTCGAGGTGTTGGTGCCGAGGTGTTCTGGGACTCGTACTCCGACTCCTTTTGCTAGAATCCTGCACCTCCATACTCATACCTCCTGTAGGCTGAAATGAAAGTTGAATAAATGTCATAAATTTCGTCTTTTTTTGGTATGTTTTTTCTTTTCTTTTTAATTTTTCTTGCTTTATTAAGGTCAGATGTCTTCATTATTTCACTTCTATTGTGGCTTGTGAGACTAATTTTGAATACTTGAAGATTATGAATACTTCTATTTTGTATTTAATCATCCAATATTCAGTAGTAAATAGTTATAGTGATACCATCGAAAACATAATACATACCTTTATTAATTGTGAAACAGCTGTGAATCTTAAGTTATCACCTCCAACCTGAAAAACATATTCAAGAATTAAAATGCAATAGAATTAAAATTAAAATTAATAAACTTCTTAGAAATGTTTCAGACAGTTGTTTGGCATCCTGATCTAGATAAACTTTTCCTATATGTGAAGCTTTTCAAAATACTGCGATACATCGAACAGGGTATTTTCAGCACAGATAAACAAAATTAAACCACCGATGCTCCAATAGTGATGTATCAAGTATTATACTAACATAACATGTCAATGGAGCAGCCTGGCACCAAGATTACGAAACATTTTTTAGTACGATTTCTTGCTCAACTCAAAGTCTTCTTGACAAATCCTTATCTAAATTTAAGCTTTAGCATGAAATCGTACTCAAAAGGTTTGCTAATTTTGAGTCCCGGAGTCCAGAAATGACGCACAACAGAGGGAAGTACACTACAAAAACGATTATGCTTACCATTAATAATAATTAACATTTTTTACTTTGAATTACTAAAATAAAAGTTCAATCTGTCTAGAAGCACATGGAATTTGTAAACAACAGACCAATAAAATCTTCTAGTACCAATGAGGAAATTTAAATGATTTTTAAAGTAAATATTTCTTATAATCCATTTAAATTTGCTTGTGAAATTTTGGACATAAGCCAGAAGAATGTACGTTATACTTAAAGCACTCATAAAATCTCATGTTTACAACCTCTCTCAGATTAAAATTCTTCTTGCATTGTCTATGAGAAGTCTTGATAGGTGTATCTATTAAAATTAGCTTTCAAGATTCTTTCACTTATATCACAATTTGTCAGTTTAGGGCAGGAGGAAACCCGCAACATACGTAGCGCTAAATGTTGCAGTAAACCTGCGAGCACCGGCTGGTACTGACAAGACCAAGGATGATAACTGCATTTCCACTCTACAGACATCGCATCCTATCAATATCGCGTCAGAAAGGTAACTTTCGCGAACATTGATGCCGGGCCCCCGGGGCGGGATTTGAACCTGGAACCTTGGCTCCGAAGTCCAACTGTTCCACCACTGCGCTACCACCCGCCTGGTTACATGATAATGTAATCTTGAGACTGTCTGGATACTGTACAATTGAGTGTTGGTTATATATCTGTAAATATTTTATTTTCAATTGAGCTTGCGAATTAGAATATAACATACCCTTCTCCTGAGGAGAGCGATGAATATCATCAATGTATGTTCATCCACAGTTTCATCCACAATGTCAGAGGCACTGAAAATACAAAGGAACATTTTATAATCCAGAAAATGTGAAGAAAAAGAAAATGTCTCCCTAAAAATCTATCCTATAAAATTCAATACATGATAAACTATCCTACAAATATATTATATTAAAAATCCTGATACATTATATTTTGTATTTTATTATACATTGCCGGTACTTATTAATATATAAATTATAAATGAACATTTTCTTCAGAACCAGAAATTTTTTTTAAAGCAACCAATAACAAATACAAATTTCAATATTAAACAAAAATAAATACAGATAGAAAATAAAACGTATTTAATTATTTTAATAAAGTAAGGTACAATATAGTACAGTGTGGCCTCAATATGAGAAACTTCGATGTTCTGCGAATTCGGAAAAAACGTGTGGTTAGGTTTGGATCCTTTTTATTTATTTGTATTTGTATTCCTTAAAGCTGATGCAATAAATAGTGGACCCAGATAAATCATCACATATGGTGAGAGTGGAAAGACAATTGTATGTATTTAATGCCAGTTATTGCCTTACCTTATTATATCCTTGCTAATACTGAAGGAATCTTCGATAGTGTCGAGAAGTTTACTTAGAGTTGCAACACGATCCTGGAGACGGAAGTGATAAAGATTTAATTAATAATAATATTTTTATGTATTAGAATAGTTTCACTCATATCACAGCTTGTCAGTTTAGTGCTGAATGTTCCAGTAAACTTGTGAGCACCGGCTGGTACTGACAGACCAAGGATGATAACTGCATTGCCTTGGTACGGACAGTGCATCCTATCATGATCGTGTCGGTAAGGTAACTTTCATGCACATTGATACACTACTACTACTACTACTACTACTTACTACTACTTACTACTACTTACTACTACTACTACTACTACTACTACTACTACTACTAATATTAATATTAATAATAATACTAACAGGGGTAGAATTAACGCCTGCCCGCGGGCCAATGGCACTTAAAACAGCGCTGTCGGACACTACAACTTCAATTCTGGCATGCCCCTTTGGCCCTCTTGATTTTCAATAAATATTATTATTATCATCATATGCTATGCTAATTTTTAGAGGCTTCGCGACAGTGTTTTCATACGCCTCTTATAAAGTTGGTATCTGGTAACATCTATTTTGTATTAAAACATAAAACTATAAAAAGCTAAAAAAAATTAAGGGTCCTTAGATGTTTAGAAATAAACTATCTAGAAATAGAAACTTATTTCTACCACTAACAATACTACTACTACTACTACTACAACATACACATCTATATTACAACATTAACAACATCAATTACTACTACTACTACTACTACTACAACTACTACTACTACTGCTTCTGCTACTACTACTACTACTATTACTATTGCTTCTGATGCGACTACTACTACTACTACTACTACTACTACTTCTATCATTCCTGTACTATCCTGTACTTATCCTATTCGGCAGCATAAATATGCGTGGCTAAGTGACTTAATCATTCCTATTTTAATCACTTGGGTATTCTCATGTTTCAGATGGCCCTATTGGAATAACTGGTCCAATCTTCGGAAGAAAAAGGAGAAGTATCAAGTACAAGATTAACGCTAATAATTAGAAACCGCCTACAGGCCTAATTGAATATATTCTATACATTGCCATCTTAAAATAGTGTATTCATAAGAAGAAATAAACACAATTTGAAAATAAGTGTCTATACATTAAATTCTCAAACATAACAAGCAGTTGTCAGTTCATTGTACGGTAACCGTCATACAAAGAGATAGTGCTCTCATATTCAAGATGGATCTGATCCGACATGCAGAAGTTAACCGAAGTGAAACTCGCGTCATCACGCCCTATGATGACCAGTCATGTGAGGCGATCTAGAAGTAGCATGCCTGTCTCATATACTCACCAAAATTAATTAAGGGCCGGCAGATATTTTGTGAGGAATCTTGCTACCACATGTCGGAACTATGCTTGAGGAATCTGGTGCTATTCGTTTTCTATTGTGTGCAAGTTCTTGAATAGTACCTGGACCGTGTACACATTTGGAAATTCTTTGTTGTTATGATAACATAAAGATGAATTTAAATGTTCTAAAAAGCTAATTTTGTTTAGTATATCATAAACCGGAGGTCACAGGTACGGGCATAGCTCAGGCCATCGTATAGCCAACGCGTAGCAAAGTGCTTAAACTCATACTGCTCCAGTCCACCCAGCTGTAAAATGGGTACCCGGATCATGTGCTGTATAAATGGACTATTTATTTATTCAATGTTGTTGTATAACGTTGAACGTATTTCAATGCCACCCACGTTGCACGTTATTTCTTGGACCACATTAAATTTAATATAATGACAATACCGGTACGGTATTCTCTCTCTCTCCCTCTCTCTCTCCCTCTCTCTCCCTCTCTCTCTCTCTCTCCCTTTGATCAAGTCACAGCAAATCATTGGAACATTGCATAATGTCGCTATGGACATCCATACAGAACCTACAGTGTATTTGTCTTTGCATACATGGAACTAATTTCTTTTGATAAATACTGACCAGAATGTGACAATAAATACCCTTGTTAATAAGCCACGTTCTAATACCGGTAGCACACGAACTTCAATTATATTAGGTACCCAGTGGTTTGAAAGAGTTGTTTGAGAGGTAAATACCGGTACACTCATTACCTGCATACTTAAACTGTTATTCAGCATCGTTGCAAATACCAGAAACAACAGTTACTTAAACCAAATCAGTATCCGCTGATGACATAGTTTAGAATCTGATGAAAAGGCTTCAGTTATTTACGAAAGAGAAACAATCTATATATATATATATATATATATATATAATTAACCACAATACAGATGTACATTATACTTCATGTTTATTTTCGAAGGAAAGTTTTGTTTTCACATAGCTCATAAACCGACGCCATCTTGCAGCTATTTTTAGTATCTTGCAGCTATTTTTAGCAACATGGCGTCCGTTGAAAAACCGGATCGGTGACGAATTTCATTTTTTTTTAAAGTGGAGACATGAAGTATAATGGTTACTGAATCCAATCCTAGCTTGATTTCGTCCTGCCACATGTATTTATGCCACACGTAGTGATTAACCCAGCGCATTGGGA
>JAUTBT010077386.1:0-13161 GCA_032361225.1 Lepetodrilus schrolli | reverse complement strand
CTCCACCACCTTCACCACCACCACCACCACCTCCACCACCACCACGACCTCCACCACTACTACTACCACTACCACCACTACTACTACTATTACTACTACTACTACTACCACCACCACCACCACCATCCCCACCACCTCCACCACCTCCACCACTACTACTACCACTACCACCACTACTACTACTACTACTACTATTACTACTACTACTACTACCACCACCACTACTACTACTACTACTACTACTACCACTACTACTATTACTATTACTACTACTACTACTACTTCTACTATTAATAATAATGGATTTATATAGCGCAAGTGCTTCCATTCACCAGCACATAATTTAAGTGTTTTATTCAACAAGATCAGACACCTGACCTACCCTAAAAACGATAATGTTACAAAAACGCGGTAGACCAGATTTCAAACGACTGTGCTCAGGTTGTTATTCGCAGCGTGATGTAATAAACTTCTCGCCAGGCATATCATTCTAACCTTTCAGTGTTTACTACTTAGTCGGGAAAGCGGTACATTTAATTGTCATTGATGCTTTTTTGTCGAAGAGTAAGTCTATATAACATTTATTAACCTCTCCAGTTGGTAGCATTTTTAATCAATTCGGATTACATATTAATGATGTACGAAACAATCTACCAAGACTACTGTCTGCGGAACACGCTGAGTTCATGTAGGTTGCATTTCGTTGCGTCATTTTAACGACTTTATTTACACTAAAAACAACCCAAATCGGTCTACATGCATGTATAAGCAAAATGACATTATTTACGCTAAAAGTAACCCAAATCGGTCTATATACATGTATAAACAAAATACATGTACAGACACCTTAGAAACGTAGACTCGGTGAATGCTCTAATACACTACGACTCTGACAGTGGCGAATGGTTAAGGAGTAGCTGTACCTGCGTTTTAGAGGATTTATACAGTAATATACTATCAGTGTCCCTTGGTCTGTCGGTCCTCGCATGTTTACTGCAACATTCAGCGCTACGGATGTTGCGGGTTTCCTCCCACCTTAAACCGACAAGCCGTGATATGTGAACAATCTTGAAAGCGGCTCTAAACCCCAACAGTCGTATAAGAACCGGAAACACTCATAAACCGTTTCTACTTTCATATGGAATTCACGTTTAAAGTAATTCTGTCAAGATCTCACTCCATATTCACGTTTCTGACTGACTTCCCGTGTTAGTACCATGTCCCACCCTAAACTACCCCACCCAAACCTCCACCCAAACCTCGGGCAACCCACACGATTCTTAAAAAAATCACCCAAACACAAGATCCTCAGGAGATAACACCACCGCCACCGGTGACAATTTTACCCCATCCAAAATATATCCTGGTATACATGTTCCTCCATCCCGTACCCCTCACACCCCTCCACCTGATATGTCCCACCCCCGAGTCACCCACAACACACCACCCACTGCATTAATCTGTTCAGGAATCATCTGGAACACAAACAACAATCCAAGGAAAAATATTGAACGGCTTGAACTCGGCCAATAGAAATTGAAGACAAATTGAAATAGACAACATTGCAAACCATAGGCCTATAGCTTCCTCATACGGTATCCGTCTTACCCTATACACCAGCGGGCTTTATGCCCCACGGGGAAATATACACTGGTATTAGTTTCATTATTTGCCAGTATACAAATATGTTCACCCAGTGGGAGAGCTGCGTAGTGTTGACGCACGATTTGTAGCACGGACCTCCCGGGTTTGTGGTCAATTTCACAACGGTAATAATGGCTATCTGATATGTACATGATTCATGAAATGTACAAGGCTCTACAACTCGGAGGCGTGTATAGGACGAACCCATAGTGTGACTCGGTGCGAAAAGCATATAAACTCGTGCCAAAATATTAATATATTTCATATACAGCAGACTTAAATACATACATTAATATTTCTTTTCTCATACTTTCGTATTTTTCTTATCATCGCGAGATAAAATATAATATAAAAGAATAAAATATGAAAACATTGAAAACCAGTTGGACATGCGCAAATATGTACCATGTTGGTCTATATACTTGTGTAGACAAATAAAATGTACATACCTCAGGTAAATACGTTTGACCATGAAATATGCCAACAAAACATGGGTGTATGCCTTTAATGCTAATCTCCGAAGATATCTATAAGATAAGGTAGGCTTATAATGTTTCTTATTGAAATAAAGGATTAATGATTAAAATTTTAAAAAGAAATCGCATCGTTCCTGCGATCTTGGAATAATTAATACCTTGATTTTTGTGGATTTTTTTTAAGTTGGGGTTTTAAGTCACTTTCAAGATTCTTTCACTTATATCACGACTTGTCAGTTTAGGGCAGGAGGAAACCCGCAACATCCGTAGCGCTGAATGTTGCACTAAACCTGCGAGCACCAGCTGGTACTGACAAGACCAAGGATGATAACTGCATTGCTAATACCTTGAAAACAATACGGAATGTATTAATGTGACATCGTATTCGTACATGACTGTAGAATGGGTGTACACTTAGAATAGGTAGTGACACAAGAACTTAAGAATGCAGCGCACGCAATAACAGAATGGCCATGTTAAAGCAGAACTATGCAACTGCCTCGGGACCGATGAATATCCGACGTATATTATATGTATGCATTTTTTTGAAAATGTCATTATGTTGCACTATTTACGTTATTTTAATTTTACGTGGGGTGACAGATGAATGTATTTGAAACTTCTGAATGTTTCACTCCCCCCCCATAAAAAACTAAACAAGGAGGAACTAAATAAGCATCATACAGCAAACATAAAACAACACAAATATTTTATAAAAACAAAACAAAAAAACATACAAGAACCCACAAAACAATAAATAAATAAAACAACAAATTAAATCAAACAAACTAACACACAAATAATAAAGCAAAGAATGACTATTAATTAGTATGTGATCATATAGCTAACACTGTATTTCATTGGACTCATAACTAATGATATCAGAAAATATGCGTGAACATATTGTACGCATGCCCATTACCTATCTGTGAATATTATATGTATAGGCGTGGCTAGAAACGTAACCGGCTTATGTGAAAAATATGACCTGTATGTGTGTAAGAGACAGCACGAGTGCATATTAACATACAATTACATTAAACACACACACACACACACACACACACACACACACACACACACACACACAAAAACACCGTGACACACACCGTGACACACACCATGACACACACCGTGACACACACACCGTGACACACACCGTGACACACACCATGACACACACACCATGACACACACCGTGACACACACACACGCGCCGTCACACACACACACACACACACACACACAAAGCAGATAAAAACAATTTAAATAACAATTTCGGTAGTTGTCAATGCGAGTTTCTATTACGGGTTGGAATTCAAGCCATACATTTCTAAAGTACATATGTATTGCAATTGATATACAATTTCAATTAAAAGAAGGTACTTCTTCAAATGAAACGAAAAATGGTACAACATGTAACAGAAATGGTACTATATGTAACAGAAATGCAATATCCGAAATCGTTTAGGTATAGTTAACTTTTCTATAAAAGGATTGTTGCAGAATTTCTGTAACGAGCGGATACATACATTGCTTGGGTAGAAGACACGAAGACTGATCGGTAATTGTAAGCTTGAATAATATTGGTTTGTTCGTGCGTACATATTGTTCTCTCACTTGTGAAGTTGTGCCTTATTGTTCTCTCACTTGTGAAGTTGTGCCTTATGATATACCAGAATTAAAATATCATCAATTTTGGTTGTGAATTACTACCAACATTTTTACTCTGCAAGTACACATTCTTATGTTTGAGTATGCAATTGTATTAGATATCATTAATATGGTGATTGCATTCACATATGTGATTTATACATATCAACCATAGCCATCAATATGTAGCTACTGCATATCTCGGATTAATCCAAAGAGTCCTCCAGGGTCCCGTTCCACAGAACAATTATGGCGCTACGAGAGCCGTAATAAAACCGTGTTAACGTATAGGAGTTACGTCTCTCATAGCTACGATTGTTCTGTGGAACCGGAACCAGGGTATCATATCTCGAAGCTCTCATATGCACTACGAGACCATAGCGCTCTCGTATGTGTCCAATCGCCATACATAAGAGATCGCTACGAGAGCGCTACGTATGGTCTCGTAGTAGATATAAAGCACAAGTAGGCCTACAAGACATCGGAAGAAC
Organism: Lepetodrilus schrolli; assembly: GCA_032361225.1. Taxonomy (NCBI): domain Eukaryota; kingdom Metazoa; phylum Mollusca; class Gastropoda; order Lepetellida; family Lepetodrilidae; genus Lepetodrilus; species Lepetodrilus schrolli. The sequence goes on along the minus strand of JAUTBT010077386.1, from coordinate 8,897 downwards.
GAACGAGAGCCATAGCTAGGATCAGAACCTGTGGCTAAGGGGCAGTTACGCCTCGCTCGTAGTGAGGGGCTGGGGGTTAAATTTGATCTACTGGTAGTGCAGCGGGGTGGGGATTCGGATCAAGATTTGATCCCGAGGGGGGTAAGGTTATGTCACGAGCGCGGTGAACGGTTCTCGAAACGCGGGACGTGAAATGTCGAGATCCCGCCGAGAGGGTTTAGAATCCGTTTCAATGGTCTCGAAGTGTAATCGCTAGAAAATCGACTGGACAATAACAGGCCCAGTTAAGTGCTTTGGTTACGGTTTAAGAAACCAACACGGCCAGGTTCCCTATAGGGAACAAGCGTGATCAGTTTTTAGGGGCATAGCATAAAATGTCGGCAAGCGTTTGATCAGGAATACTTATACGTGTTTGTAGTCGGTTTTAGTTGTCGATTTCATTGCGTATTGAAACGTGGACAGGTTACGTGTGAAATCTATCAGATTGAAGCCGTTGTAAAATTAGAATAAAATTAGAAGGCGATTGTCGGTAATATACAATCTGTGCCATTTAGATGAAATAAACCATGGTACTTTAATTTGTCGTTTGATATAAGAGGGGAAGATAGGTTAATTTTACATCGTGAACTTGCTGTTTAATTTGGCGCATAAAATTCCACTATAGCTTTAGTGAAACTCTCAACGGTCTGAATATTTAATTTTATGTTCAAATAAAAATACGATTATTCGTAGTAATACTATTGCGATTACACCTGTGCATGCGCACATGTGTATGCATTATGTGTGTATGTGTATGTGTTTGTGTGTGTGTGTGTTTGTGTGTGTGTATGTGTATGCATTATGTGTGTATGTGTTTTGTGTGTGTGTGTGTGTGTGTGTGTGTGTGTGTGTGTGTGTGTGTTTGTGTATGTGTGTGTAGCATATTGCAGAGCTATAACTTTATCTGATATATACCAAATAATTGTGTATTGAATTGAACAAATCTCCCCTGAAATTGATTACCATCACGCATGACATTATCCCGCATTAAATGCCCTGAAATAAATCCGTGATATATTTGTATGCAATGGAAATACCTATTAATGAACAGTATGCATTAGTTAGATTTCCAATAAAGCTACAACACGGTGCAATGTGGAACAATTACTGTTTATTGACATTCATTGACAAGGTCAATGGATATTGACAACGTAATGAAATGTACAAGTATTAACAATTGACCCAAAACAATTCGTTTTTTTTATTGAATGGGGAACCTTTAACGTAGGAACTTTAAGCACATGCAATTATTAATTTTCTGTGATGTATAAAAACAAAAGCAAATATGTTCCCTCGTAATCTTATTAATATTTAGGATTAAAAATTCATGTTGTGAAATTGAACTTTGTGTTTTGATTATTTTTATTTGGCATTTTATAGGCTTTGTATAATAGTCTCACTTTCGGGATTTCCTGTGTTCGTGAGCATGTAAACTAATATATATTAATGACACGAAAAGATCGAACATAACACACATGCCACCTTTCTGTAAACTCACGTAACTTGTGCTGCCTTGGAAATATCGAATTCACCAGATCGTGTATAAGGCCTTTATTATTAAAGTTTGAGCAACTATAAAAAATAATTTTAATATGTTAATTGTTGTCCTCCGTTAATATCGTGATCCTGAATAAATTAAGTTAGATAGATGTTTGATTTTACGGAGCAATGAATACTTAAACAAAAGAACAAATGAATATTAACATAATGCAGAAAGACTAATTATCAGCATTATGGCATGTTAGCATATGGCCAGTTAGTAAATCATTTCAGAGGGATTGTCTGCATGGCTAAAAAAAAAAATACTATCCTATTTTTAAAATAAATAAAATAATTCTTAACAAGTATTACTTTCGAGTATTACTTATAAAACTATTTCAAAACTATTCCCATGACGACTGTCAGAATTCTTGAAAAATATGTGAACCCAGAAAATGAAAAACAACCCCACTAAATCCCTAAAGATTCCTCCATTGTTACAGGAAACCAAATTTGTCGTTCTCTACATAGCGGGGATTTATAGCCAGTTACGGTGTTAGGGTCCACATATACCACCACTACTTCCTACAGCCGAAGAAGGTCCACGTCTTCATAACTCATTTAAAGAATGAGCGGTGATCCCTTAATTTGTGCCCCATGCTCGAAGGCTACAGATTGTGGTATAGATTGCTCTACTGTGTCATTTCTCGTCTTCTAATCTATTCTCTTTCTAGTTTTTATGGAGAATCTCATTATTATCTTTTTCTCCTGGGGCAATTGTCATTATTATTTCGACGACACTCAAAATTACCGTAAATCACTACATTAGATGCAAAGCACTTTATAATTGTGTTTTTCTGATTTTGAAAAGCAACCAAAGATATGAATACTAGAAAACTATGAGTTACATCTAGGCATAGGCCAATTGTATTATTAAGCAACTATATTTCCATCACAGTTTAATTCCAGGTGCTACTAATGTATATTTACTCTAGTACATAAGTACGACCGAAATATAATTATAGTAAAACTCGACAGTCACGGGTTTGTTTACATATTTCATGGTAAAACGTATTTTTTTGACATGCAAGTATGCATATTTGATGTGGGTAACCAGCTACATTTTCTGCATATCCCACTGGCTTTCAATATGTTCATATTTTATTATTTAAAAAAAAATGTATGCTACGTAGCTATAATGGTACCAGTGGTCATGGAAGGGTATTTTGACCGTGTTCAATGATTAGAGTTATCCACCTTAGTCAATTAGACTATAGGAAATTGAGATATTACAGTACACTATTCGGGTTTTACCGGAAATGTAAACTGCAATAGAATTTTACCTATCCTACAGCGGTGAAAATATATTTAGAAGTACGAAAGCGATTATACGTATCCTAAGTGTATGCACTTTGCATTTTTAACTCCAATTCGATCCAAAACGACAACTTAATCTGTGATTGTATGCTTTTAAGATAAAACAAATAAATGAATGAATGAATGGATGCATGAATACTCTGTTTCGTCCAACAGATTCGGAGAGTACAGGAATAATGCTAGTCTTAGGTGTATAATACTTAAGACCCAACAAGACAGTCGAGTTTCACAATAATTGTATTTCAGGTCTATGTGTGTACTCTAGGTTGAAACCTATGCTGATCTACCTTTTCCACCTCGATTCTTACTATTTCCCAAGGGGTGTACGGTAGGCCGGTCTCAAGTTGACATGGATATAGTTGAACGATGTAGAGTAATCTCCCTTACGCGCGATAGTTCAACATAAGATTAGAGAAGAAAAGAAGCTTCGAGATTAGTGTCCCAGTTTTAATGACATGTAGATAGCCGAATATTCATTCTTAGGATTATCCCTCTAGGCAGATATGTTTATACTTTCGTGTTTAAGCATACTTTGTTTTAATAGTCCAACTATTGACATGGGTTACAGGTTTCGGAGCAATATGCCTTGTAGCCGTACCACGTGATCAATTTGGAATTGTCTAGTTTTCAAGTCAAATGTCTACAACGTGGTATCCATGTTGGCACATGGCGATAGATTCAATTGCGTGACGTAATATTTGCACCACCGAAACAATTAAACGCATTCAGATGCAAACATAGATACACTCTATTCTTACCACATTATTCTTATATTATATTTTAACTAGCATTTATTAATAATTGTATTTCAGTCGTATTTGTGCACTATAAAATATAGAAATGTGTAGCATCTAGAATGAACCTGTGATGGAAATATACGTCTTTCTTAATGATACCATTGACCTATGCCAATAATATAACTCATCAATTTTACGTTAAGAAATAATCAGATATCCGTATGTCCTGTGTATGCAGTGGTTCTATGCCCATGGTTTAAGCTATAGGTGTAGCAAGTTCAGGCCTAACTGACAGAACAATCAGATACCAACTGAGACATGAGCAATGTCCGATCGCTTACCAAAAAGGCTTGAAAATCTTTTGAATGAGGACAATGCTAGCATATGATATTTGCTCCGACGTTTAATCTGATAGCGGTCACGAGACTTGGTGATGTGTGTTCCTACCTTCCTCGCGACGACAGCTACGATGAACACGACGATAACGGGTTGATGGATGACGTTGCAATTACCAGCTTGTAACGGTGTCATATGTCACTTTGCTGAGACATTGTCAATTTCAGGCGTAGGAAAAGAGAAAGAGAACGGGGACACACTATAGCTTCTACAAGCGGAAGCGATGGTAGATGAGGAGGTTATTTGTTTGGAGAGGTGTTAAAATGTATTCCTTTTGTATAGAATAGTCATAGTAACACGATCTACATCTAGATATGCATATGCGTTTTGATAACGCATTAATTTGATGCTATGAAATCTACAGGTTCCGCTCAAGGTATAATTAATGAGATGGTAGGAAAATGAAAAATTTAGCATAACAGTGTGAAGCTTGAAGATGATATCTTGCAGAATATTTTAAAGTTATTTATCTAGACCAGTGGTTACGAACGGGTGGTGTGGAGAATAATTTAGATAAACATTTACGATTTTCCCCCTATTGTTAGACAAGGAAATATGAAAATAAAAATGATATATTTACATATTTAACATAGAATAACCCTTTGAACGCCGAACACATGTATACTTTTAAATATTTTATGAATAGAAACGGTGACAATTCGCAAATATATCTCATGAAGATGTATGGATGTTGAACTATGAAGGTGAAAACAACAATCCATTTTTCCAAAGCAATGGCAATGAAGCTAATTTTGAAATTTGCGGCTTTGAAACTGAAATCTTGGCGAAAATAGTAGGTTGCTTTTTGTTTTGGTTATTGCCATTTTAAATACTTTATTCTGTCTGCATTAACGTCGTTCTGCAAGTCATATATGTTGTGTAATGCATCGGTTTAATCATAATTCTGTAAATGTATGGTATTAGTCTGTGTCACACCTTGTTCTCACCAAAATACACCTATTCAAAATATCCCCCTAGATCAGTTAAGCAAGTCTAAATTACTACAGAACAAGGGTAAAACATTTCAGCGGCTCCTTGCATATAAATGTAATACCAATCAATATAATTCATAATTAAACTATTTACTTTCACCCTCTGAGACTATGAATAGTCTAGGATGGTAAAAAGATAACGTTTTACATGAAATGAACATACACTCAAATGAAGATGGCAACGAGTTATGATGATCGTATTAATGATATGATGATCAAAACGACATAGTTGACAATGACAACAATAAAAGGTAAGATATTCATAATGCACGTGGCACTTACGATGACTACAAAAATAGTAATCACGAGGTTGTTTTTAACGTAAAAACGTAGACAACCAATAGACACAATGTTGATCTATATTTTGGTGAGAAAACGTGATGGTCAGAAAATTGACACAGATTTTGACATCATGTGAGAGAATTAGCATAATCCATTTTTACGGTGGCTCCAGCAGGTATTTCACAATCATGTATAGCCACTCCTCAAACGTATAATTACATGACTTTCGTATTCGTTCACTACTACATTATGGAGTTGTGACGATAGCGACAGTGCTAAGTTTATCAACGGATGCATGCAAATCATGAATTGTGATTCGTCTCATGTGTGGACGTTTTGTCAAGTAGTTAGAAGCATGCATCGCGCACAACCTACATCTCCAGATGACTGACGTGCGTGCATGTGCAAATTGATGAGTTGCCAATTTCCGCCCGGGTGTACATTTCATTCACGGAAGGGATGACTTGTATATATTTGGGTTTGAGAGATTTGCACGTGGCATGACGTGAACCACCTATGATAAACCTGAAATATTTTATATTTTAACGAGTTGCTGGTTGATATTTCTAATGTGTTTGTCATTTTCTATTCGTATACATTTATTTCACTTTATCTACTTTCACATCTAACTTAGTGATAATGAATTGAACAACAGCATGGGCAATATTCAATCGCCCCATTTTAAAAATATGCTAAAATAAATATTAATTAATTCTTAAATAATAAATTAATATTCAACAATTAGAAGTATTATATAACAAATTATATGTCATTAGTATAGATATACAAAATTAAACAAAATATAACAATTAATATAATCCTCTAAAAGGTTTGCTTTCTTGTCACACATACTATGTATGATGATGCATGCATATATTAAAACTTGCTAAAATATGTTCATTAAGAGTAAATTATTCTCGAATCAATATTGGATATTTTGATGCGTCACATTTTTATAATATAGACACTTGCACCGCACAGATAACATTGACCCTAACACTTCCATGACATCGGCAAATAAAAGTGTCACCGGGTGGAGAAAAAATCGTTTAGAAACTGTAAACATCAACAAACGACGAGCAGTGGACATAATTTACATCTCCGTCGAGACACTATTTACATAAAATATCTGTTTTAGTGCTGTCAATTTCAGCGTCAACAGATCAGTGATCATTTAACAGGGGATTAATTCTTGCCAGTTAAAAGTTAAACGCTGTCTGAAAGCTATCTATTCATTCCCAATCGAGCTATAAACAGTTTAAAAAACATACTGCACTTTTTTTTCCTGACAGTCAACGATACGATCAGCAAGTTAACTGCACGAAATAAACCTGCCATGGACACGGTGTGTTGTTAATTGCAATCAATTTCACACTTGATGGACGTGAAGGTGTTGCATGCTTTACGCGGAGCCCGTTACGGTAGCCGAACTCAATCACTCGCTACCACACTGATTCACAAATGTTTATACATTTTTTAGCCATTATTCCTGACATGGGGTAATTGTTTAAGGGGTTTATGACGTTTGCGTGAGATATAGAACACACCTGGGAATGACCAACATCAACCATGTAATTTACACTGATCCCCCTTCAGTGTCACGGATATGCACAATTCTAAACATACTGGCATTATTGGTCAATGTCGTCAGTTACTGAAAACAAAATTCCCAGGTGTTATGGCACTGCAAGAACGACGCCTAGATACAAATATATCGGCACCCTTTAATTTTAGTCAGACAAAAATATATTATCATGATAACCGATACATTTACCGTTTAACATTCATTGCCAATATACACTGCATTACTAAAAGTTTCTAAAAGTACCAACATAAAAAAAATATATAATAATAATAATAATTATCATTATTATTGATATCTGGTTAAAAAATATCATTAAGAAAATATTATATGGGAACGACAAGAACTTATAATTTTTTTTAAAATTCAGCATTATCGATAGATAACATTATTATTAATATTAAATCTAGACAATAACATAGGTAAATCTAACATAGGTAAATCTAATTGAATACAAATGTTTAGAGTGATATTATACAGCACATGTTGTTTTATGAGTTTTTAATTCGTTAACCTAGACACAACAATGTGTATTAAATGACGTAGTTTTAATTTTAAAATGCAACTTTTTAATTCATAAGAAAATTGTGGTAAATAAAATAAATTTAAGAAAACAACAATAAAGTTAATTTTACATTATTATGACATATCATCATGCCCCATAATTTTACAAAGGTAAACACTGTCAAAAAAAATAATATTTGATTACCCCCTAAATGATCAATTGTAACAACTGAATAACAAATATTGATAAATGTCAATTAACTTCTACAACTGAAATATAAATGAACTAGTTTTATGATGGATTCTAAAAATTGCGTGACGTTCCACCAAGCAGCAAAATGGCGATGCAAGATATTCTCATGACAAACCGCTACGAGTTTATCTGTTCACCAAGTGTAAAATTCCCCACGTTTAAGAAAATCTCCCTCGGTTTTCTACTGCAAAGACTAGAGCGTGATGTATTGTAAATAAAGGGCGGGACCAGCTATCAATCAACGAACCAATCAGCGTGACGGTGCTCGTGTCATTGTCGTCATCCAGCCAATCAGCGATCTCGGGTGGCCTTATTACCCTGCCCGAAGAAGCTCTCATCGTCTGTTCAAGTTTGTCATCTGTCCTAGCCAAACACTATACACAGCGCTCATCCCAGATGACACTAGGATAGCTATACGTTTTCTTGGGGGGACAAGCGTTTCCATATAGGAAGAAACGTCCCAAAAAGTGTTACTGTTTATATACAGCTGACTGACATTGTTTCACTATTGGACTGTGTACCCCTGTGCTGTGATTAATTCAAAACTTTTATATAAGGATGTACGGATCACATGTCGCATTCCCTGCTGCATTTCCGGCAGCCCCGGAGCAGGTATGTGTCTATTGCATGTGTATTGCATGCCTATTGCATGTCTATTCTATTTCATGTCTATTCTATTTCATGTCTATTTCATGTCTATTTCATGTCTATTTCATGTCTATTTCATGTCTATTTCATCAATTAATACTGCACTTAAGATCAACAAATGTACATACATGTACGTAAAGCGTAACAAAGTTAATGTAACAGTACTAACCAAATATCCTACTTTCGAATCGAGGCTTTTGTGTTCCGGATCTTGTAAAAGATAGAATATCAAAGGTAGAAACAAACTTGCTATGATTATATGACACAGTTATATGCATGAAATAATCCTACATTGCAGCTATAAGTCATGATATGACAGTACATCCATCTCATCATTATTTTAAATTATTGTTTTAATACATCCGCTATTTTAAAACAAAGGCCTTAATAGAATGGACATATCGGTGGTAATTAAACTAACGATTATTATTTTTACACTATGTGCGAAATGTAAATTAAACTCCGTCTACATTTTTCATTTCTCTCTCTTTCTCTCTCTCACCCTCTCTCTCTCTCTCTCTCTCTCTCTCTCTCTCTCTCTCTCTATCTCTCTCACACACACACACAGAGCACACCTACTAGTATATATTGTAAACCAAAACATATAA
>JAUTBT010077375.1:0-13163 GCA_032361225.1 Lepetodrilus schrolli | reverse complement strand
TAGTCGTCAACATTCTCTGGAAGAAGTGAACTATCTATTTGTACCCATTCAGGTTATTAAAGTATCTAACATACAACTGACTTGCTTAATGTATTGGTTTTATTTCCTTGTATTCATGAACAATTATTTGTATTCGGCACCCCATATTTGTGGTACATATCATATTCGCCACTAGGTGTATACATTGCAGCTCTAGAAGTTACTTCCGTTTGATGGGTAGGAAATCGTTTTGGGTATGAGATTACATATAGCTGTGTATGTACATTAGCGTAGCAATGACACTTCCCGGCCATAAACATGGCCTACCATCAAAGATAGTCTGACTGTATCAATCTATATGATTAAGTATACAAGTATGCACTATATACAAATAATAAGTCATTAACAGCATCGTTAAAATTAAAAGCTGTGTCATTGTCTTCATGAATACATTTCCTGGATTGTCAGTGATTGTGTGCGATAATCTTTACAGCCAATATTGTTGCTTTGAAGGGAAATGTAGTGACATGTCAGTGAATAACTTAAATCAAACCAATAGCATTTGATACAAAATGTTTCATTGAAAAATAATATTCAAACAGAAACAAGCACTTGCGACTTACCGGTTGAGAACTTCTAGCGCCGATTCATGCTTATCAACAGACTTATTTATCATCAAATTTCGAAGTTTATGGAATTCGCTAAGAGCATGGTTATAGTCGTCAGGTTCTACAGCTGAATACTGATTTTGAATAAAACTTCTAAGCGGTTTAATAAGATCAATTTCATATGTCTTTTTCAACGGAACTGTTAAGAACGTCGCCATCTTGAATCAGACTGATCACATGTCCCAAGAGCTATTTATAACTTTCGCAGTGACGTCACCGCCTTACGTTCACGCTGATTCACAAAAACGTGCATACACGTAAAGTTGCTATTTACATAGACCATTTGCTATATTTTACATTATACGCAGCGCAAGCAAGTTCATGTATGAACAGAGCGATTAGTAGGTTAATTAGCGTCAAGTCAGGTTTGATGGTGTATTAATATATTAAAAGCGATTGAGCTAAAAGTTGCTTTTGTTTGTTTTTGTTTTGTTGTTTTTATCTCGGTAAACAACTTATTATGTAAACATGTTGCATCATTAATTAAAAAACAAACAAAAAACAAACAAACAAAAAGGCCCACACAACGGCGTGTGTAAAGTATTCTATTTTTCGTGGCATAATAATTTAAAGCAATGTTAAGAGGGATAACTCACATTTTCAGACGTAATCAGTAGGTCTCTGCATATGGCCTCTGACCACAATTAATTTCCTTCTTTAATTAATATCACTATTTAGCACAAACTCAAAAATGTATAGTAAAATACTGTACATACAATAAAAAAAAATTAAACTTCATTTTCCGGCTATTGCTAAGGTAAACAATGTCATGTTTTTTAAAATCCAATTTTAGAAATCCGTGTTTTTCAAACTTGAAAAATCAAGAAAATTTAAAAAAAGTTATATTTAAATTCAAGTGTTTGTTACTTTTTTGGCTTCTGAACATTGAATCCAACCAATTATGACAATTCATAAACTTTTCAGCTTTAAGAATGGAAAACTATAACAATTTGAGGAAAGTTATTAAAATTGTAAAAGTCAAAACAGAATCTATCCACACCCTATATATAAAATTAAAAGAAAATAATTCCACACCACCACCGCATGGAAATGAACTCCTATTCCATTTTTATTTTATTATGTCAACTTTTGTATAATATCGTATGAAAATGGTGACTTCCGGTGTTTGTTTATTGCTTGTTTCCCGAACATTTTAGATTTGTTTACTGCGGTTAATGGTTGTAAACTCGAAATTACCTCGATCTAGTAGATATAGTATATTTCCTGGCACATAATAGAACATACTTTGACTATTTATGGTCGCCTAATCATTTCAATGTGATTATAGTGATCAGCAACAGACGTCAACTTGAAATTGCCACCATTATTTTATTTGACGTTCAGTCTGAAGCTGTGTGGATTGACCAGGACATATATTCAACATGGATGAACCAAGACGTTTACCTATTCAACATGCTGGTAAGATGTACATAAATTAGAATAGATATTTCATGCATAATGTGTGTACACACCTCTGTACCCACGTTGTAAGATGTGCTCAGTTTTCGTGTAGATTAATACCGTGTAGTGTCCCCATTTCGGGGTAGCCCAGCTTTCGTACTACTTACTAAACCACTGATCCAGCTTCCAAAACTCAAGTATCCCGCCACATGTCGGATATATTTTACGTCTGACACTTCTTCCGTTATATCGCGCTGAACTGGTATCATCAGCAAACATAAGTATGCAATCGAACAAAGTGAAACATTAGAAAATGTAGCTGTGAGCTTAATGCACTTTTTAGTGTGATGTAAAATATTCGTAAATAAATAATTGCAAGCTCTAAATAATATGACAGTCACATCGTTTGCTCGCACTTGCAGACATGTTTAGCATCATAAATCATGTGATCTCAATGGAATGTATCTTGTTGATTTCAAAATATACAGGATCCCATTTGTGCCATTGGTCCATTTATTATATTGATTTTGTGAATTTTACAATAGAACCTTAATACCACGAAAGTCGGTCACTCGATGGTAATCAATTTGGACAAAGAGATCTTTCGATCTCTTGCATTTAATTGATATCTAAAACAAAAGTAAACCTAAATATCCACAACATGAATTAATGATTATTTAATTTGATGTTAAAATATTGACCAAGGTAAATCAATGAATTTTAGAAGATAGTTGAATTATTACTTGTATTTATCTTGTTTATTAATAATATTACACTTGCTCATATTTACAATACTAATTGTATTTTAGCGTTTTAGCAACTGATACTACACAGATGCATGCATTGATTGATTAGATTTATATTTTGCATCTTGTCATATTATATGACCCAGGTGGTATGTTTCTTTCCATGTAAGCCCCACAGCACACCCTAATTATGACATTCTGTGTATATCCAGGTATGTTGTCACCTGCTGCTCCACTACACCCCTCAGCATCATCATCCCCAGCTGTGACACCGTCAGCAACGCCCACATCATCTGCTGCCAACACTCCGAGTCCACTGATCAAGACTGGTCGACGGATGCCGCTGATCGATCCGAAAAACCTAATTCCAACTCGCAGAAGTTCCACCAGATCTATCAAGAGGAAGAAATTTGATGACGAGGTTGTGGAGAGTAGTCTGATTAAGTCTGACCGAGGCAGGGTCAAGGTCACGACACCACAGCCTGTCCCAGCAGAGAAGCAGGAGCCGGTGGTTCCAGAAGAGAAGGCTCCAGCACCTCCTCCTCCAGAGAAGAAAAAGGAGCCACCGAAGAGACCCATAGGAACCAAAACAATGGTAGATTTAGTCATATATTACTTGTGCAGAAGAGTGGGTCATAGCGCAAATTGTAGAACGATGGACTTTGGAGCCATAGGCCCTGGGTTCAAATCCCATCCTGGGGCCTGGTGTGAATGTTCATGAAAGTTACATTTGTTATCATGATAGGATGTGCTGTCTGTACCATGGCAATATGTAGTTATCAGTACCAGCCGGTGCTCGCGGGTTTATTGCAACATTCAGCGCTATGGATGTTGCAGGTTTCCTGACAAACTGTGATATGAGTGAAATAATCTTGAAAGCTGATGTGTAAACCCAAATAAAAAATAAAAAATATTTAATGCCAGATTTAATTATATATAAATCAGTCAGTTGGTAATATGATGGAAAATATCATGTAAGCTGTGTTGAGAATGTCACACTTCAACAGTTGCATTATATATGTTGACTTCTCTTTTCTCATGATAATGTTGCAGCCCACAAAGTCATCATCAAGACGGAATAAAAAGCAAAAGGTGATTTTTGATGACCATTATCAGATTATTATTGATTCTATACAAACCAGATATCTTGCAGTTATCATTGATGAGAACTTTTGCATTTGCTGTATTTGTGAAATTGATGCTAGACAGATTTCACTATGTACCTGTAAGCCTGTTAATACAAACACTATTCAACCCTATTTAAGTATTGGCAGATCCTGCTAGTTGCAATCTGATTGAGTTTCTCTCTAAAATTCCTACTTAGTCCTAGATCTAATGAAGTGTTCCTCCATCCCATCAGAGTCAGGCACCTGCCTCCACCAAGGATCTCGGCCGTTGGAAGGCGCAGGACGACCTAGCCCTGATTACCGCCGTTCAGCAGGTACGCTGACAATTTTACCTCAGTGAATTCATTTTCAACTCTTTTGTCATTTTAGTTCCTTTACAATTTTTTACTTTGCTGATGTAGAACATAGAGGCCAAAGATACTATTTTCACACTATGTATGCTGCCATTACATCGCAATCTTTCTGGTATGTGAAACTGATATCTATATCATGTGAGGTATCTTGCATCAGTCTGGCTGTGTTGCCCCTATCTTCATGGTGATTTTATTAATGTTTCAGACCAATGACCTCTCCGGGGTGTACCAGGGTGTGAAGTTTTCCTGTAGATTCACCCTCAAAGAAATACAAGAGAGATGGTATGCCTTGCTGTATGACCCCATCGTATCTAAGTACGTACATGTGTACCTGTGTTTTACTTGTTTATTTCATATCATAAAACACTAATAATCATACAGACTTCGTTTTCACCTCATCTGTGCAAAATTATCATCCGCGAATATTGAAACCCTTATATTAATTGAAGCTGTCGTATACTACTGTAAATCAGGTATCATTTGCATATTTGTATTTTTCACGAAATTCACTATCTGTATTTGATCATGAATTTAAGAAACACATGAATAATATGAGTGGAAATAGTACCCTGTATTATAGAATGAGGGTCAGGTAGAGCCTCATTGACAGGCTGAGGGCCGACTGAGCATCTAGACTGTTAATTAGATGGCACTACCTTGTTTCGTTTGCTTGGATTGTAGTTATGTAATAATACTCTAAACTGTGGGGTCATTCAATCTTGGTCAATATTAGATTTGGAAGCTGTAATATAGTCGGCAATTCATTGAAATGGCACATGTAATGTTATGATGTCCCTTCCATTTCAAGTAAAAGCCGGGAAGCTATTACTTCCAGTAAAATCTGGAATATGAAATGAAAAACAATTTTATACAAGCATATACCGAAGCCCTGTATGTTATTATTATTTTCAATTGCGATTTCCGCTTGTTACTTTGATTGGCACTAATCTAATCACTGGAGACAGTATTACCAATCAATCTGCTTACCTCGGACTGTAAGTGCCACAGGCTATTTTGACATAATTGGACAATATGAATTTTACAAATTGTAAATGTCTTTTCTCTTGAATTTTACAAAATCATGAAGATTGCAAGCCACTAAATAATCCATTTTACAGTATGTTATGCAACTCGTATAGTATTACTGCCATGATTACCTGCCAACTGTCATCGCATCATTGCTAATTTGCATTTTTCCTCTCAGATTGGCCATCCAGTCCATGAAGAATCTGCACACAGACGTAGCGGCGGCAGTCCAGACCCAGGCACTCTACAGTGCTGAGGAGGAGAAGCTGCTCGGCCAGATATCCTCTGTAAGTATACTTCCGATATTCTCCAACTCTGGCCCCGAGATTACCAAACTCTTTAGTACGATTTCATGCTCAAGCTCAAATTGTGAATGGCATTTGTGAACAAGGAGGAGCATGAAATCATACAAAAAAAATATAGTTTTGTAATCTCAGGGCAAGATATCTTCTGTGAGCATACTTCAGATACAATTTCTATGTGCCAGCTGCGATTATTTTTGCTGTACTAATACTATCCACTACCGGGTACAATATATCTTCTGTGAGAATGCTCTGATGTCACTCCTCTCAGCATTGCCAACAATTACTCATCGTATTTATTGTCTTGCAGAATGATGTACAAGATGTACATTTATATGTTCAAATTGCTGAACAGTTCATTATTATTGTTTCCAGAATACTCAACCTCAGCCTAATGTAGATGTTTTTCAAGATGTGCTGGAGAAAAATCCAGAGTCATTCCACCCAGCTAGAACTGCCAAAGCATTACACAATCATTGGCTGCTGATGAAACAGTATCACCTGCTACCTGACCAATCAGGTGAGTTCATTTGGGGTTTGAAGACTGTTACTTTGGATAGTAAACTGCCGTTTCCAGTAGTACGTGATCTTGGACACAGCCATTTTCTAGAACATGACCAATGTGGAAACATATTTATTGATTGATGTAGAAATGTATATGATAATTTGAAATGATGGATGCATTCAAACTGCAACATCTCTATGACTGTTCTTTAATCTTGTCCTCACAGTACAACCAATGCCGCGAGGAGATCATGTATTAAATCTTTCCGATGCTGAAGATATGTTAAATGACGATGACCTTAGGTGAGTATTGCAGGGGTTCCTGTTTGACATCATTATGAAAATGCTTTGCCAATTGTACAAACTAATCCCCTATGAAGTTCCTAAATTTAGCAAGTTGCACTAATGGTCAGATAGTGAGATGTCTGTATACTTTGTCTCCTCTGTTCTTGATATCTTACGGCATAGTAAATGATCTAAAACAAGTAGAAGATAATGTTGTATTTGCATTTTCCCCACTTGTTTTTGTAGTATATGTTAAGATAACAAAGGTTGTTATTAGTCTGATTTTGTGCAGCACGTTTATAATTTGCCCGATGTTTCTACAACTACTCCTATTGCTACTTTCAGAGATGGTAGAGATGAAACACTAGAACATGGTATGTTGTTTTATAAATACAATTAGAGCATTGGTTTTCCTACTCCATGAATGATAAAACAGTAATTGACAATCGTTTTAAACATTTGTATATTCACACTGTAATGAGTGCTTGAATAGCACAGACAATAACACTGATTCTGTGGGTGTTCTCACGATGTGATGTATTTATGAGCCTTATGGAGTGTAATAGGTGTGTAATGATGCTGTGCAGAAGTCATCTTTGGTTCATCTGTACCTTGCAGAAATCATGATTGTTGAAAGTAGTTCTCACCTCCATAAGCAGCTTACTACATCATCAATTTATTTTGAGTTCCCTGTCTTACTATTGCTATATTAGTATTTTGACATTGCCAAATATCATTTCAGAGTTGTCAATAGCTGATAGGAGAAATAAACGAGAGATTCGTCACCTGGAGCAAGAGCTGCCTAAATGGCAAGTTCTTGTCGATAGCATTACAGGTTTGTGAATAATTTATTTTTGGAATTATGATGGGCCACACTCAATTACAAAGTCGTGGAACAAAAATAGCCATGGCAATTTGGTGAAGCTGAGTAAACTTGGACTAAGGCTGTTGACATTTAATTAATCCTATATGTACACACAGACATAATTGCTGTATGGTAGTATTGCATTCAATCTCATTGTTAGGAACAGAAACAGATAATTAATTAATTTTTGAAATATTATAGAACCCTACAATGCTTTGACACTACATTTCAGGTATAAATCCTCAGGATTTTGATAACCAGACTCTGGCTGTATTGAAGGGACGTTTGGTACGGTACTTGATGCGATCTCGAGAGGTAAATAGCGAGTCCTGGGGCATGCAGCTATTTTTCTTTTTTTTATACCTGAGATAGGCTGGTTAATTTTAACGTATGTTAACGTACCTTTGTCTGGTGGCATCTAGTGGTTTTCTCATTACTTGTATGTTGTTGCTTGCTACATATTTTGCTTTTATTGAGGTGTTACTTTTTAATTACTATAAATCTATGACAATGTTGAGCTATGCGACAATGCTGAGATGCCAATGATCTGTTTGTCAGATCACGCTGGGTCGAGCCACGAAGGACAACCAGATTGATGTGGACCTGTCTCTGGAGGGGCCGGCAGCCAAGATCTCCCGCAGGCAGGGCGTCATCAAGCTGCGCAACAACGGTGACTTCTTCATTGCCAACGAGGGCAAGAGACAAATGCGTCCTCTCCATGATACGCTGTTTTGTAACATGGGTAGGCTATTCTTGTAAAATAAGGAATTTTAACTGATAAATCAACTAATAGTAATATTATTATATTGCCTACAGTTATAACACTTGTGATTGGGCGTCCTGTCCTATTACCTCATAAGGCGTCTTGCCCCAAACATCCACACCAGATATTTGCCTTCGTTTAGAAAATAGTTTAATGTCAAATGCAATCTTAGCATTGTATATCGATGCATTAAAGGTTGCTGTATAAAATACTTCAATTTCATGAATTGATGAACATTTGCTGAATAGGTTGTTAAAATTGCGAAAACATTTGACTAAAATATATAAATTGACATAACAATAAACAAACTCAATATTGTGGCTAGATGGCTGGGATTTCACCAGGCATGTTTTGAACCTTAGATGTTGATCTGAAACTATGAACGACATCAAAATATCTGCTGAGTTTCGAAATTGTGGGAATGGGTGCCCCACCCTACCCTACATCGGTTATATATGGACAAATATGGCTAGTTAATGCTTCGTCTTACCCGTGCAATCAGAAGAGGAAAGTTTCCAAGATACGGCCAGGGTCTTGGGCCAGTGATTCCAGCATCGCTTAGTACAGAAAAACTGCTCATCCCATATCTATATAATAATAATAATAATAATGATGGTGATGATGATGATAATACTAATATTACTACTACTACTACTAATAACAATAATGGATATTTAATAATGCACCAGGTCCACCCCCTAATATATACTTGAAGCAATACCTAACACAGTATATAATACATACCTTTCCAGTTTGGGAAGTTAAATATTTCATTCTTGAACGTGTAGTAATAATGATTTAAGATGACATTCAATGGGGCCACTACAAAAATAAATGTTGGTAAATTCCAAATAAGGTGGCAAAAGTTCATAAATCAATTATATCCCATATCATGTATTGCTATGGAATCACGAAGAATGGAATGTATGACTTTATCTTTGGAGTAGCTTCAATTCTTCAATGTACATCGGGTACTTTTCATTAAAAGGCACATTAACAATATTTAAATAATTATCAAATGTGTATCCATGCATACAGACTACAGACGACGCTCACGTGACTACTATCACGTGACTACTAGTATCACGTTTGAAGCCTACCGCACACGGAAATGAATGAACAAAATATAACAAATAAACCTAGCTAGGGGGTGTACGTTACAAAAGTACATGTATCCTATATGTCCATCGCTTGTGCGACTATTATGTTATGCTATACTGAACAACTCAAAGTCCTCGTTTCATTAAATTAAACATGGCATAGTTACAATAATTGCAATTAGTCCAGTATTTGTGAAACTGGCCCCTGGATCCCGTTGCACAGACTGATCGTAGTTGTAACTTAGTGCTAACTTACGACTTCTGAATATACAGGATCGTACAGCGCTACGATCGTGCAAAAACAAAAGAAGTCAGTGTAGTAACTACGATACTTACATATATAGTAAAATAAGAACACCGATTAAAATAATCAATGTTGTAGGAACTTCCACCAATCCAAGTACCTCCATATTAAGTCAGTGTGTAGGCTACATGCCCAAATGAACTGCTATACATATACGGTTAAGGCCATAATTATTTGATTATCTGGTTTACGGATCTGCCGACCCATTATTGTTTCACCTTTGGAAAATAAAAATAATTATTTTTATTATATTCCGCCGACAATGTACTAGCTTTTAGAAAATTATAATAATAAATGGTAAAGGGACAAGTCGTATTAACCATAAACAAAGACCGGCAGGCTATGGTTGACACAAAGTCGAAGACAATTTGATTTCTTATTGGTAAATATGTATAACAAAAGTATAATTATAACAATTACTACTATTGACAAGCAATAGTTTGAAAAATAATTATGCATTCAAATCTGAACAATTCATGTGTAATGTTTATAGCTATTATTGACCATTATATTGATCAATTATATTTATTTCCTGTCAACCAACTATCCACAGTCTCCAATTATTATTATTTTTATATTGGACCCGACCGACTGACCAAAATATCAAATAATATTTATTTATATTTTCGACCGCCCGAGCCAAAATTACCATAGACAAATCTGTAAACCAGGGAATCAAACATCTATGGCCTAAGGTCGAGGAGAAAAAATGCTGCAATCATTCGGCTGTATGACATCGAGCCGCTGGCTTGTTTAGAAGTCATTCATGTAGGGGGGTCATCTCAATAGAAATTGTGAGATAACTTTGTGTACTTTGACCGATAATTCATTTTCTCCACGTTAACCGGTTCCGTTTCATCATTTTACACATTAGATCTACTATAGGAATGGGAAATGTAATGGAAGAGATTGGTTGAAGCTTGAGAACGATATCTTTCTCAATATCGATGTCTTGTTTCACGTTGATGTGGGGTATTTTTTACTTTAATTAATATGCATGGCCGCATCTGGCATGCAATTTCTGGGCAGATTTATCATCGATATAGATACATATAGATAGATTAAAGATATGTTAACAGCTTAACATGGTTAGATACATGCCGCCTGGAATATTAGAAACAAATACGTTCATACATGGTATTATATACATACATATTAATAATAGGCCCTACATACATTATTTTAATTTTCGTTATTTATTTAGGCAAATCAATAGGGAATACCTCTCTGGAATCATTCCTACGATCGCTCATAGTTAATAAAGTCTTTGGCTGATGTGACCAGGCTCTGATATTTACATATTTGGTCGTGTCTTCCTACTATTTTGGTTGATTGATAAGCACTTCTGTATTTTAGCCTTTTACTATCGAATATTTAAAAAAAAATTGCGGGAAATCAATTCTAAGCAAACATGATTTACAAAACAAATCTCCGGGGAATATACCCCAGACAGACAGAAAGGCTCGGGCTCTTAATTTGCGACATCGGCCATTTAACTGTGCGATATAATCCCATTCGAATCCACATAGTACACGATTAGCTACGCACCTGGCCCCCGTTTCACAACGGCATCCTAAATTTAGGAGCTCCTAACTTTATGGCCCAGCTTATCACCTCCTAAGTTAGATGCCGATTTAAGAAGGGATAAGACTTGTGACCTCGTCGTGAAACACTTGTTACGAGGTGACAACTCTTAGGACTGGTTTAGGAACTCCTAAATAGTTAGGATGTCGTTGTGAAACGGGGGCCTGGTATTCAAGAATACATTGGAAGAAGAATGGCACCAGATTCCTCAAGACAGTTCCGAAATTTGGTAGAAAGCGTTCCCATCAAATATCTGCTGGGTGCATGTCACGTGGCTTCTCTTGTACTGGTGCAATTAATCCATGGCACCCTTTCGCGAATAGTCTTGATTGCTATACATGTAGGTACTAAACCGCTACCAGAATGCTATGGTCTCGTAGTGGATACGATTACGAGAGCTTCGTGAAACGGTACCTTGGACAACATTGAAGGGACTGCTTTCTTATCTACACTGGCACGTACAGAGTATCCGCTTGTTAATGAAGTTTGATGACTGTGTTCCTGCTGGTATACTATAACAAATGTCATATTTCTGTCATCGGAGAAATGGATGGTTTTGATATTAAGTATAGCTGTTACGAAACCCGTCAATTAAAATACTACGTGATTCATTAGACCGAGTCTAATTTGACAGAAGGGTCTAATCCTAGTTATTTGATAACCCTAGTTATTTTGGTGACGGTTTACAGAATATATATATTGAGAAGTTGAGAAGGAAAATCAGTGGACACTGATCCATTGACAGGGGTAATCATATCTAGCGCCATGTGCACAATCGTGTGCCCATTATTATTATTATTATTATTATTATTATTATTATATATATGCCTAATTAATGTCATTCTTCGGCCGTCAAAGAAACCTCTGCCTAATTATCCACTGACAGTACGTTAATACTGAGCGTATATAAAAAAAAAACCACACACAAACATGGCATTATGCGTGAAAGCTTAGAGATCATAAATGAAATACATTCCGTGGAATATATCATGAAACGGCAAATTGGGTTGTATACTCCGTAGGGAGTTGAGAAGGGAAATCAGTGCACACTGATCCATTGACAGGGGTAATAATATCTAGCGCCATGTGCACAATCGTGTGCCCATTATTATTATTATTATTATTATTATTATTATTATTATATAGTTTCAGATGATTGAACTGTCGCGAGAGGCATTCGTGTGTTTTATTAACACGTCTATTTATACTTCAATTTGTATACAATGTCGGATTTCCTATAGGTATGGAAAGGCTTCTCACAACGTCGGCGTACCCGTCGAGAGAGGGAGGACGAAATGATCTTCCTCGGCATGGTGAGTAAAACCAGATGACCAGACAGATACTGACCGGTGGTCAGTCATTGCAAAGCGGCGGTTGACCTCTGAACACATACGTACGCTGGTTGATATCAAACACTGACGCTTTTCTAAAGCGTTTCCGTGCCAGGAACTACATAGTGCGTTGTTGCATTTACTTATTTGAACCACTGGTGCGTGGTGCCAGTTTGTTGAAAGCAATACTTAATTAAGTTAATTGGGCATGATTGCTGGGAGGTAGTACGAAATAGGTTACGCTTGTTTCTGTCGCTTGTACACTAGTATAAAGTATTTGAACACTGAAAGCTACGTTACATAACGCCGTAACATTAACATTTTACAATAGGTAACTCACAATATAATAGTATCATATTAAATACACACATAGCTTCACGTATAAGTTTCTAAAATATTAAAATAACGATACAGTATATTTCTTCAAACTGAGAACCAAAGAATCCTATAACGTACCCGGTTACTTTAACATCAACTCTACCTTTGTACTTGAGCATTAACTATATCTTAATCGTTTAACATGAACTATACCCTTAATCTTGAACATTAACTATACTTGAACGTTAATTATACCCTAATCCTTGAACATTAATTATACCCCCATATCTTGAACATTAACTACCTTTAGACTTGAATAGCAACTGTATGCGTAAATTATAGTACCTATGATATATATTTTTTTTAATGCCAGGTAAGGGCATTATTTATACATATTCTCCAAAATATTCATCACTTCCACAATATGTGAGTACTGTAAATCAGGAAATTAATGCGAGCATGATATTAATGCGAAAAATGCGATTGGCGTATGGCCGCATTCAATTC
>JAUTBT010077364.1:0-13163 GCA_032361225.1 Lepetodrilus schrolli | reverse complement strand
AACCTGCGAGCATCGGCTGGTATTGACAAGACCAAGGATGATAACTGCATTGCCACTCTACAGACATCGCATCCTATTAATATCGCGTCAGAAAGGGAACTTTCGCGAACATTGATGCCGGGGCGAGATTTGATCCTGGAACCTTGGCTCCGAAGTCAAACTGTTCTACCACTGCGCTACCACCCGTCCAATTTATTACTGAAGTATGAGTCCTATAATCTGTAAATTATATCCATCTTGATCAAATGTATAACTAAATCTATATTTATATATCGCTTGTACCACCATTGGTGGTTTTCGGAAAATAAACGGTCTGTTTGTCTGCTATCGAGGCCTAGATGCTATAAACTGATTTCAACATATTTCTATTGACAGAAAATGAAAACGGATTTTAGACAAAAGTGTAAACACTTACAAATGTATTTTCCTTATTTACAATTACATATACATGTAAATATACATGCTTTCCTTATTTACAATTACATGTACATGTAAATATACATGCACATATTCACGTACATATGTATACATGTGCATGTATTGATAAATTATATGCAAACAATGCATTCAAATATAATAATAATATTAATACTAATAGACGCCATACCATAGATGATGACACACGTATATGTAGGGTAAATCATGTTATCTAAAGGGAGTGTGTGTGTGTGTGTGTGTGTGTGTGTGTGCGCGCGCGTGCGTGTTTGCGTGTGTGTGCGCGTACGTGCGAGTGTATGTGTTTATATGTTGTGTGTGCGTGTTATTTACTGCTTTGACAGCTAGTCGTCTTCCAGCATAGCTGATTTCGGCCGACTGGTCCCTCCTTGGGACGCATGTGTCTCACAGCATGGA
This sequence comes from Lepetodrilus schrolli, assembly GCA_032361225.1. Lineage (NCBI taxonomy): Eukaryota > Metazoa > Mollusca > Gastropoda > Lepetellida > Lepetodrilidae > Lepetodrilus > Lepetodrilus schrolli. The sequence continues at coordinate 12,311 of JAUTBT010077364.1, read as the reverse complement.
GCTGGTGAGCGGTGAATATTATTGTCTGCTTGTACTAGTCTGGATTTCCACCAGCCTTTATAGTGCTAGCTCACTTGGAATATCACATGTCGCAGTTAACATGGATATCCCACTCAGACACTTTAAACTGACTCTGAGCCGTCCAGCCGTTGCTGTATACTTCCTTTTAATGCTGAGGACCAAGCAGGGGGGACAACAACTGCCATATTTTAACGTCTTTTGGTATGACGCGGCCGGGGCTTGCACCACCTATCTTCCGCTCTCCGGGCGATCGCTCTCAGCTTTACACCACGGAGCCGGTGACGCCGTTAATATGTAGAGCATGGGGTTTTGTATAGGCTCATGGAGGAGAAGGAACACTGAATACACACTGATCCATTGACCGGAGGTAATAATGTAACTCTTTGAGCATGCCTTAGGGAACATGCAGAAGAATAATGGATGCATTCTAAATGGCCATTAGTAGTCTGCATGTTCCACAATCGTAGCACTACGAGAGTCGTAATTCGCTGTATAGGGAGTTTAGACTCTCGTAACGCTACAATCGTTCCGTAGAACATGATCGTGGACCCAGAAAGATAACATTGTTAACATATTACTCTTGGAACATTTCACACACATACACATGCACCCACATCTCCCCCACCCCCACCCCACCCCCCTTTTCCCCTCTCGACAACCTTTGAGGTCGGATTGAGTCGACAGTCATGGTCTCCGACGAAGCACAACGATATGATTGTAGTCGGAGACTAGTGTGTGCGTATACTGATATATGTCCATGTGTTTATACTGCAGTATTAACTTACTCATGTTTATGTTTTTATTTAAATTATTACTAATTACCTTGCGAGAACAAAGATGTAATAATACTGTAAATCACGTATTTAAAATCTAGATGTTAGTAATAAATGTGCACCGATTAAATGCAACCACACGCCGGTCGAATTGTTCGCATTAATATCCTGTTCGCATTAATATCCTGATTTACAGTAGATGTAACCCTTTATCCCTATATCTACATCTAGTCAATCCATTCTAACGCACTGTCTCAAAGAAGAACTTCTGCACAAAGTCAACATGATAAACCAATAATACAGTTCTCTAGGGTTTGGACATTGACACCTGGGTGGTTTTGAATGTTCATCAGAGTACAACAGTACAGAACTGTCGATTGTTTAAGAGAGCAAGGGTTAACAGAACTCCGGGATTTGGAGGAGTAAGGTAAACCATTAATAGAACATCTCATGCGAAGCTCATGAGCAGTGTTCTATTGGCACAAAGAGCATGACCCCGGTAGGGTTCCCAAATTAAGCCCTACGATGAATGCTGAATAGGGGCTATTATGACCCTCAAAGGGCCACCAGAAAGTGAGTGCAAAGGGATAATCCGCCTAGGGGGTAAATTCCCTTCTTCAGTCTCCGTAACGACAATGCGTCGTTAAGATCTTTTGAATGCCAAGGCCAGCTGAAAACATTTTAAAGGGCCGCTGTCTTTCTATATATGTAGCGCTCTTTTGTGAGGAATCTTGGGTCTTCACACTATTTGCTGGAACGTGATTAATGCAAATCAACAGGTAACCAGTTTAAATTTCTTTCTAAACGTCACTTGGAGTTGGGGTTGTATATAATGTACGTCGTTGTACTCGTGATAGTCGGTGTCTGCTAAATCAGCTACGCTGGACGCGGATGTTAAACCTTAAATAGCATAGCATCGTGGGAGTCGGAATTAAAGTGATACTTCCCTGTCTCAGCTTCGTCAAGGTAAGAGTCGTGGGTGTTAGCTTTTTTGTGTGTTTTATTTTATTTGAAGAACGTTCATATTAGTTAACAACGTGATTTCTGGGGTGAACTGTTTTTTTACAAACCGAAATTTCTCGTACGAGAATTTCTTGTACGAGAAATTTCGGCTATAATACTTTTTATGGTCAACCATTGCCAGTGGAGCCTTTTTTTTCAATCTGTTGCTACGGACCTGCATTCATTCGGGTTTTGTCCTTAAAGACACAGTGTTAGTTCTACAGCAGTGAGGTGGATGGTAACGTGTATATACATATAATTCTTGCTGCGGAGAATTGAGTCAATCTCTCTCTCTCTCTCTCTCTCTCTCTCTCTCTCTCTCTCTCTCTCTCTCTCTCTCTCTCTCTCTCTCTCTCTCTCTCCATATCCAATGCCTGTTTAAAGCTATACAGCTGCTCCATAAAACAATTGGCTCCAGATATAACAACCTTTAAGCCTTTCAGCTGCATGGCAAACATTCCTGCAGTCAATGCAAATGCAGACAGACCAAGAGGCCAACATCTGCGGTGTGTCTCCGCCAGAGTTAACCTTTTCCATGCTGGTGACAACCACAGTTGCCATATTTTAATGTAGCAGTACTTAGGAATAAACTAGGATGGAGGTGGTTAATTTATCAAGACCTGGATGAATGTGGGAACAGGTGAATATGTACCCCTACATTGTAGCCCAGATAAGATGCAAGCAATTTGGAAAGTACACTATAATTTAATTAGTAGATGGATGGTGATTGATGGGTTATTTAAAGTTACCTCTTTCCCTGTTGGATTAATCACATGATCACTAATCAATATAGTGTATATATGGGTTCTCCTATTAGGGAAAAAGGTTTAATGGTCATTAATGGTCATAAGAAATTATTATATATTTTATTATAAACGTAACAAAATAGTATATCAACAAAGCAAATACCATATGATAACAATTTGGGTGGCAAATACCACCCAAGATTTATCTTGTTTGTTACAAAATAGATGGCTTTATCTAAAAATGGGACATTAAATGAACAAAAATCAAATCAAATCAAATAAAGATTTCTATATATTTTTTTAATTTGGTTTTATATAGCTGAAGATAACTAATAAGTGCCAAGTATTGAGCCGTGTCAGTAAGCCTTTAATCAGTCAGACACAGCTACCATCCAGAAGATTTGAACCTACAATAAAGATTACTCCCAACATTAAATCCTGGTCCCTGGTCCTTTAACTGTCTGCATTGAGGATAGAGTAATCTGGCAATCGTAGCAACTTCGCAATCTCTCGGATCAGAGATATGCGCTCGTACCTATATGCTAGGTTTCTAGTGACAAAATGCCAATAATCTTGGCATTTTTTTCCCGACCAATCAATGCACGTTACAAAATTAAATATAGAAAAGTAATCCAGGTATTTTTATAATTTAAATAAACATAATTTTATCACATGGCTCGTTAATTTTCACTAAGATTGTCTGCATTGTAATGCAAATTTAATTCACTGGAAGTGCATATATTGTAAATTCAATAATATATTTGTTTGCATATGAATACATAGTGGCACTTCCAATGAAATTTCTGCTAATTTGAAATTTAAGCAATACAATTCTACATAATTTCTGCTCAGATTTCTCTGGGATTGTCTATTCTATGTATAAGAATGCAATATATGACACTGAAAGCGTTTACATTCCATCCGTAAAAGATTGTTAGTATTCGTCAGTTCCCGCCATAATGTCAACCTTCCTATTAGTTCCGAGCGCTAGTTTGTGTCACACCGTGTTCTCACAAAAATCCTCCTATTCAAAATAATCCCCATGAACAGTTAAGCAAGTCTAGATTACTGGAGAATAGAGGGTAAATAATTTCATGGGTTCCTTTCATATAAATATAATACCAACCAATATAAGTTAAATATTATTGATTTACTTTAACCCTCCGAGACTATGGATAGTCTGGTCCGAGCGCATATCTGTGGATGTCGCTAGGTTGATCTGAATGAGTAATCTGGGCGAGTGTTGCCAGTATATGCAAATTGCCCGCTAACAAGACAAAGTAAATTAGCCTGCTGTTAAAGCAGCACTGCCAGGAGAAGGTCGTACACTGGCTAGATTACATGGTGGCAGACATCTTCCCTACGATTCCGATTCCAGCATTACTCAACACCAATCCTAGCACGTGCCACACAACATACGTACGTGTCCACAGCGCGGCTTTTGTTTAGAAGTCCTGCATCATACTTAAACTCCCGTACGTGTATATTTTAGAAATATTGAATGTTCGTCAATCACGCGTACTGAATTTTCAAAAGTTACACAATTATTATTCAATATTTACAGATGATTTTTGTATTTACAGACGATTGTGAATGCATTTACATATACTGAATTTTCAGAAGGTACATAATTATTGTTTAATATTTACAGATGTGTGTCAGTTGCACACTCTGTTCAAAAGTAACACATCACATGGATTGTTCAATATTATTTACAGATTGTTCATCATTTGCAAATTTAGATACACATTTAACAATTCCCCATGTTGATTGTGTGTTCTTTACAGATATTGGCATACAATGATTGTACAATATTTACATCAACACATTGTTTGTACATCATTCACACACTGAATTGAATGAGAAGTGTCAAATCAAACAGTAAATGTCGACATTAACTATGTACACATACAGTGAATGTTTGACACCTGAAGCTTTGTTCCCAAACAGTTTCTGAATGTGTTAATTTTTAGGAATTGTAATATAAAAAACGAAATTAATTGAGGTTTAGAGCTGCTTTCAAAATTCTTTCACATATATCACGGCTTGTCAGTTTATGGCAGGAGTAAACATCTGTAGCGCGGAATGTTGCAGTAAACCTGCAAACACTGGTTGGTACTGACAGACCAAGGATGTACAGACGGCGCATCAGAAAAGTAACTTTTGCAAACATTGATGCCAGGCTCCTGGGATGGGATTTGAACCTGGAACCTTTGGCTCCAAAGTCCAAACGTTCTACCATTGCACTACCACCTGCCCAAAATGTAATTAAATCCAATATACCAACAGAATGGAATGTGAACATTATAAAATCTTGTCAGTTAAATAAAATATGACAATCATACATCCCGCTGGTCCAATCTGACCATCAGGAAATGATCTGTCTGTGACAGTAATCAACCAACCGACCAACTGGACCTAGGTCATTCCACATAATTAACAGAAATTAGTTTGTCCACCTGTCCCTGAGCGAGACATTTGACTGTGCTGTTTGTTTTTCATGGAAATTTATGACCCATAAAAGTACTAGCAGTACATCTTTAATTACTATCATGTCCATAAACTATCAAGCAGCTGTTCCTTGAATCTGAGATACATTTAAAGCAGTACTGACCATTTTCCACCGAGATTTTTGTTCTAGCTGCTATTGACAGTGGTGAGAGTGTGGATGTGGTACAGGATGCATTGGGTGGTGACAATAAATCTTTAAGGATGGTAAGTGAGGTCATAGGTCAGGGATGGAGACAGGGTTAATTGACAACAATATCTGAAAGAGAGAGAGAGAGAGAGAGAGAGAGAGAGATAGATAGAGAAATATAGAGATAGAGAGAGAGCAAGAAAAAGAAAGGTAGAATGGTAAAATTAAAAGAAGGAAGGAGAAGGAAAGGAAACAGGCAATGAAAGATAGAAAAAGATGCAAGACAGACACAGAAAAACAGAAAAGAGAGCCTGTAGATGTGAGAATAGAAAGGAATAAAAGAAAGGAGAGAGACAGGCAGAAAACGACAGAGGGAAAGACAAGAGATGGAAGACACAGCAGGATGTGGGGTGTGGCTAAGACTACTAAGAAAAGGTATTTCTAGCAACCTTTTAAGACTTGGGAACATAAATGACAACCAATAGTCTCTAACAAGAACATGTTGGAACTGTCAAGCCTGTATATGTTAATTGTTTACTAAATGTCAAATGATTCCATATAACATCCAAATATAGTTGTTGTGGCATTATTTTTTGAGAGAAAGAGAGAGAGAGAGAGAAAGAGAGAGAGAGAGAAGGGAGAGGAGTAAAAGAAAGAAAGATAGAAGATAGAGAGAAAAAGAAATGCGGTAACAAGTTGATAGTAAAAAAAATGTGACATTCATCAGTGTAATATATGTACATCCTTGACAACAATCTATTGTTACAAACAACCAATAGCTAAAGGGGCTGTAGACCAGATTCTATCATAGGAACGGAAACTAGATATCCATCCCTTATGACATCCATTGAACTGCAATAGCAGAGATAACAATAGACACTTATGTACACTTGAAAGTAATACTTGGAAGGGCAGCCCGAATTCATAGTAAGCACGTGTCTACAACGTATACAAGTATATAGTGTATATAGGGCAATATCCATGACAACCATAGATTTCCAATAGATGTCATATATCTAGCTACCAATATCTATCCACCCCCATGTTTATATACTCAACAAAATAAATTAAGGGCCAGCAGATATTTTGTTGGGAAGCTTTCTACCAAATTTCTGAACTCAGTTTGAGGAATCGTGTCCCATTCTTCTTGAACAGTGCCTGGAACCTATAGACTTTTGGTAATTTTCCTTCTTTAAAATAATATAAAGCTCAATTTATATGTTCAAAAAAGCTAGTGGCCATTAATTAATTTTGTTGAGTATATATCTATCTATACACCTACCTACTCCCGGTATCCATCTATTTACCAGTATCTATCCATTCTATCTATCTATCCATCCATCCATCCATCCACCTACTATCTAACGATATTTATCTATCTTGTCTATCTATTAAATATCTACCTACCTACCATCCATTGTTACCCACCCGCCCAAAACCAACCAATCCATTAATTCATCATCATCTACCTGTACGTATATACCTCCCTATCTATACATCTATATGACTGACCATACCTCGCAAGTACATATATCCAGCCACCAACCACCTACTTACCAACACTGTCCAATGACGACTGTTGACAGCCTGACATTCCTACCATGCTTCTCACACAACAAAGCAACAAAACAAACATCAATGACAATGGCAGATGCGGTCTTGATTAACAGTGTTTGGCTGCACAAAGGGCACATAAAGTTGCAGAACTCATTGAAGTACCTGAATTAACTCTCTCCATGCTGGCGGCAACCGGAGATGCCCTAAAGAGCTGTGGTTGTGGATGATCCAGCATGGGGAGGGTTAAAGGTATACTCCACGTGGTTATCGGATTACCGTGCGCGAGACTTGCATCCTATATACATTGCTATTGACATCAATCTCGGACCCACGGTCCTGTTGAGGGCAACCATGGATACCATGGATATAGAGTGAAGTAGTATTGTGAAATACTAGTAAGTTAAAAAACTAGAAATACGCGTACACACACACACACACACACACACACACACACACACAGACAGACAGACACACACACATAGACAGACAGACAGACAGACACACACACACAGAGACACACACGCATGCACAGACACACACACACACACATGCGTGCGTGACATCAATCTCGGACCCACGGTCCTGTTGAGGGCAACCATGGATACCTTAGAGTGAAGTAATATTGTGAAATACTAGTAAGTTAAAAAACTAGAAATATGCGTACACACACACACACACACACAGACACACACACACACAGACACAGACACACCCACAGACACACACACAGACACACGCATGCAGACACACACACACATGCACGCATGCGCGCACGTGTACGCACACACAGACACACGCATGCACAGACGCACACACACACACACACAGAGACACACATGCACGCACGTGTACGCGCACACACACACACACGCACACTCAATCGATGCCATTTACGACATTATTTTTAATTGACAGGCAAAGATGTCATATTTGGAACATGAAAATGACCTACATACACATACACACACAGACATATAGTGTGTCATCATCATTAGTATTATTTACAGTAATAACACACATCACGAAGTAGAGTCATTTTAGACTGGGATATGTTGGCAGCTTCACAAACAATTAAATGTTGGATATATCCAACATCAAAACTACATTTAATTGTGGTTGCAATGGCAATAGGGAAAAAAATGAGGAACATTAATTGATAGTACAAAGCAACAATTTAAAACTTAAATAGAAAAGAAATCTAAAAGTAATACTTTACAAAAATATAGAATTTGCAATGTCAAATCCTAAAGAGAATAAATTATATTTCACATACATACACACACGCGCCAAAATAAAGTCAATTTTCTCACCAGTCTACTTACATCTTCCCTTTAACCACTGGTCTTTGTTAAAGAGCCACACTTATAACAAACATCCAGAAAACTACGAAATCCTTTATAAAACACACCTAATCCTGTGAAATACACACACAATCCTGTGAAATACACACACAATCCTGTGAAATACACAGTAATGACAGATATACGTTCAGATACATATACACTCCGCTCAGATGTAAATACACTTCAAGATCCTTTACCAATGACAACATTAATGATGGGACGGTCGCACTAGTAGCCTCAGTCACTCAATATACCGAAGACTCCCACGGCAGTGCAAGGATTTGATGTGACAGGCTTACAGCAATGAAGAGTAAGCACCCTCCACAAGTTTCTAGCATTGAAGAGCACCCTTCGTTTGTTGCCAATACTTCCTGCTGTAGAAAGTTGGGAGATGATTAAGAGATACGCACAGACCGGAGCTGTGCGTGCAACATTGTGTAATGTTGTGTGTGGTTGGAGATAACTTGGTGCTGTCCATGTATTAAAAGTCAGTGCCACATGACCACTCATGATTCTGCAGCCGTTAACAGGACCCAGGATACAAGTTCCAGTATAACATGTGGAAAGCTTCCAGATAAATTAAAATGGTTTCATTAGAGAATTAATTTAGCTATTGTACAATTGAAATGTCCCATATATAAACAAAATTACAAGAATGACAAAATAATTGATCTACTTTGCTATGGATATTTCCCATTAACAGATTACAAGTAATCATCATGTTGGCAAATTTTAAATTAACTCTCTGTATGCCAGAGATGCCATAAAGAGCGGTGCCAGTGCTTAATCCAGCAGGGAGAGGGTTAATAAAGAAATGTTAATCATGCTCATTGTAGACACTTTAAAAAGCAAAATAAAATAAAATTTAATTATTTTAAAAAATATATATATATTAAAAAAATGTAACAGTGAATCCTTATCTGTGAAAAATAATATGCTTCTACATGCATGAAAAATCTCCTTCAACCTACATTCAAATCTTAATACATTACAAGTCATGTTTCTTGCAACTTTTATTTTTAGAAAGTTGAAGCCTTCAATAAATCTGTTAACCCTTCCTCCGTTAGCTTTATCAGTCACATCATCAATAGGGCATCTGCAGTTGCCTCTGGCATGAAGAAGGTCAAAACATCAGAATTACCAACATACCACAATGTATTCCTAACGATGTATTCACTGCTGTGTTGTGTTTTCCTGTTTTGACAGTTTGGATAAATGTGTGTAGAAGTGCCCCTGTGGCTGTGGGTTAGTCCTCACCCCTCCCCCCCCCTCCCCTCTGGCTCCCCTCACCCCTGCCTCAAGCCTCCAGAGACAAGTGTAATTAATTAAAATGACTGGATATTGAAAAAATAGATAAGCAACAGCATATATAACTCTATACTCTATACTTTCCAAACTCGCTTATAATAAAATCTTAACCTTCTTATTCCTAGAAGGAACATGAAATGTCTTACACAAAACTCATTGTGATTAATTCAGCAGAGAAAAGGTAAAAATAATTTGATTGATTTCCAAAATCATTCTTTAACTGAATGTTAACTCCTCCTTCCTGGGGGCAATTGGAGGAGCCCTAAAAAAACGCATTGATTAATTCAGCAAAGGTGAATATAATGTGGTTGATTTCCAAAATAATGCCTTAATTAAATTTTAACCTCCTTCCTGAAGGCAACTGGAGATGCCCTATTGTGATTAATTCAGCAGATAGGTCAATGAAAGACAGCTGTCACAATACAGTATCTGACCAATGTCCAGTATACCATTCAGCATCCCCACCCCCACCCCCCACCCCCCACCCCCCACACACACACACCATCCTGATGTCCCTTCACATCAGACCCCTTTCCTTACAACAGCCATTTCTTGCACAGATACTGAGATGGCACTGAAGAACAGATGAGAACCATACAGTAATTAACTGGGGGAGAAGCTCAAGTGCCCATCACACAAACATTTCCCTTGCCCTTCCACCCTCCCCCCCCCCCCTGTGGGAAAAGGCAGGCCACAGACATACCTGTCCAAAAAAAAATAACCAGCTATGTGAGAGACGATGATTCTAGAAAAAAAATGACAGTTTCGTGATCTTCTTTGAGTGGGCAGAGGTTGATCCTGGTAGAGACAGTAGAGACAGATAGACCGGCAGGATTGAGGTGAAGTCAGTGAGGAATGCAAGGCCTGTGCCCAATCAAGTATGACATGACACTGGATGACCTTTGACCTGTCATCAGTGACTTTGCAGGCGAGGGACCTTCCGATAAATTTTACAAGTCAGTGTATGTGGTGTGTACATGTCTGCTTGTATCTATCTGTCTGCGTGCATGCGTGCGTGTGTGCCCGAGTCTCAGTGTGCAAGTGTGTGAAAATACCTCCCAGTTACCATGGTCAGTTTCTACAATGACTCACAGTCAAACAGGTCAGTACAAAGACCTTGCAGTTGTTGACAATGCTGGTCAAGGAATTGACGACTTTCAATCAACGCCTGTCAATTACTTCTAAATGCAAGAGATCAAGTTACCCGTTCATTGAAATTAAGCGTATTTCCCAAACACAGGACCTGAGAATTCGACACTACTTGAAAGATGAATGTGGATGCTTCAGTTGATGTTTCAGTTGATGTTTCAGTGTTGATGTTTCAGTTGATGTTTCAGTGTTGATGTTTCAGTTGATGTTTCAGTTGATGTTTCAGTTGATGTTCAGTCAGCTGTGTCTGTTGCTTGTTCAAACCAGGAAACCAGGGACATGCTTCAATTGTCCAAACCTAAATGACATTTCCATTTGTACAGCTGGCTCGACATGTGGACTTTTTGAATTAACAGGAGACAAATCTTGCTTTTCGGCATGTCTGGACAAGACTGGCTATTTCGGAATGACTCTGCTGTCTTTGAGTTAATCCATGTTGACACAGGAGAAGTTCAATTTACTCAGTTTTAACCGCAGTGTGAAGTATTTCAGCAACACAGCTAAAAGAATGCAACTTCAGAGGTCAAATGGTGTACTGATCGAAAGTGGCAACATTTATTTTGGGGGGGCCTTACATTTGTCATTTCCCATAGATCCCTTAAATAACAAATATATTTGGTCAACAGTTTTGGATTTACGGATTTTATTTCTCAAATTTGTGCAAGATGAAATAAAATGAATTTCAATCCCCAAATAAACTCACGAGCTGTTTAGGAATCTATCATAGTTTAACCCTCTCCCTGCTGGACAAGGCACAGGCACTGCTCTGTAGGGTATCTCTGGTTACCTTCAGCATGGAGAGGGTTAATGGCATTTAAATTATTATACAATACTCCCTAGTACTTCATGTTCTGATCCTTAAATATATATTTTTTTAAAACTAAAATCCTACAAGTATAATTTCTGTTCTTATTTCAATTAGATGATTTGCTCGAAGACACAAATATGTAAAATGTGTAGGTAAATTGGTTTGGCTCGTCGTGTTATGAGAAATGCATGTTTCTAGAATTACATTTTAAAATAGCAATAAACATCCATGCCAAAAAGTTTCATCAAGGCTGTTCACTCATCTAATAAAATAATTTGAAAAAATATATATTTGGAAAATTATTTATTAGATAATATATATAGCCATTAAATTACTTTTTGACAGAGATGTCAATTGTGTTGGTAAAATTTCACAGGTAACAACCAGTAAGTTTCATGCCTCATTACTTCCCAAATTCCTAACGCATCCTTCATCACCAACATGGCCACACTACATACACGTTATATCCATGAAATCAATTTATTCCAGCGTTCATCCCAGTCTCATTCAATTAGCGTCCGACAGGTCTTCGAGAACATAAACCAGCCAATAACAACATTCCCATCCAATAACAACATTCCCACCCATTAACAACATTCCCACCCATTCGCTCCTCACCCAAACATGTTTTTTTACACTTTTAACGGAACAAAATTAAGAGCAACCGTTGCATGCAATGTCATTATTGCCAGCTCTTTGTTGCTGGCCAATTTACAGATGTGATTGATGTTCTGCATCCTGACATTTTAGGAGAGAACAGCAATTGGCGGGATGTTGGCGGCTGAATTAGCCGATCACCATGGCGATGTAAACAATGTGCAGCGCTAATGTTTAGCGTCCAGTTGCATGACGCTCTTGAAGGCTACAATAGTTGTATGGACTTACAACCGCCGTTATAATAGTTGTAGCGCTGTCTTATTCAGATAGCCTACAAGAGCTTCGTGCAACCCAATTCCAATTGTAGAA
>JAUTBT010077353.1:0-13164 GCA_032361225.1 Lepetodrilus schrolli | reverse complement strand
ACGTGTTTAGCTAAACAAAAACGTGTTTTCGGTGATTTTGTTTGCCGTGTGCGTTGACTGTTTAGGACGTGCGCGGTGACCAGCTCGTTACGTTTATCGAAATACGAAACATATTTCTTGTTTAGTTAAACAATTTTCTTTGCCCTATGGGTTGGGTTTTATCATTTTTTTTGCACGCGTTATCTAGTTGTAATGGAATGCATTGTCCAAAAATAGGTGATATCGTGACACATTGGCCCAAAGCACCAAATTTTGCAAAGATGTACTTTAGGACCAGACGAAACATTTTAGCGGGGGCTGCCCGATTTTAAGGCCCAGGTCAAGGTCAAAGGTAACATATTAATAAAATGTTATTTTCACCATATTTCATCAGTTAATATAATTTGTTATTACTTGAAAAGACTAAGTGAATGTTGAAACACTATCTACCATAATCAGATAATGCACTAATTTGTCAAAATCCAATTTATTACAAGGATACTTGCTGAAAGATACTTTCTGTATGTAACCACTACTCACTCGCTACATAGGTGTACAATCAGATCAAGATATCACAATCAAGTAAGTAACACGAAGAGACAGTAGCAGGTGTCTCCATGTCTAGCATGCTCTAAAGGCACTGTACTGTTCTTGCTAATACTATAATTGTGATTCTGATGGGAATGTTCCACGATCTTCAGCACCTTCCATTCTGTTAGTATCATATTAATTATAACTGCAAGAAAATTGTGGGAGATAATACTCGCGTTCTACCTTACTTCCATGCCATACTTCTCTGGATGTGACAACATTCTACTTCAATGGAAAATTACAATCATTTTGGAAAACATTCGATTTTTATCCAACAATAACCGGCAGTTTCATGAACATATTCATGACAGTTTATTCCAATGGAAGTTACTTCTCCCACATTTGATGCATAGTTTATCTGATATAGCTGCAAGGTGATGCCAACTTGTTCCAAGCAGTGCAACTGCAAGAATACATTGCTCATGCATTCCTCCAAGAAACACCACAAAACGCCGGTCCTCAAGGCTCTACATTAGCTTCCAGTGAAGGTGACAATTTAATTCAAGCTACCCTGTTTGACTTGCAAGGGAAAGGAACAAACAAATCCTGATTATTTCCAGTTGAGCTTGTCAGCAATGTCACAGAGTACCCTCCAATCAGATGCCTCCGATCAGAAAATCGTCAGGTGCGCACTACCCCTCAAATCCTTTTGCTACCAATATTTTCACCTTTAAAACAGTCAGCAAACTCGCCTCTTAAAACGTATTATTCTTAAAAATATGTAGCACTATGAGAATGCAATAGTGAGTGGAAATAGCGCAATATAAATTATTATTATTATTATTAATAATATGCAATAACTATCCTACACTAAGTATCCCTATGATAGTTAGATACAGAGACAAACCATCAGTGTATTCTATCATTCGATCATAATTGAAATTTGTTTATTGTAATATGAATAGCAAATAGCATTAGAAATTATATATTCTTGATCATATGAACATATTTGATAGACCTTTATGTAAACATTAATTTCTAATTTATTAGCAAACTACTAGCATAAGTGGTATATTGTTAGAGGTATGGCGGTCATATGTGTAGCACTATGGTGGCCATTTTGAATTTATGCAAATTACCTCGTGAAATATTAATAGTAGATGGTGTTTGTGTCTTTGTGTGCTCCCCGAAAATTTCGAAATGTACGCATAAACAAAGTGCGATGTCCTGGTATCTATAGAAACAAAACACATAATGTTATCTATTGTGGTCTAGGCGGTATGTGCTACGAAAATTCGAAATGTACGTATTATAAAATGCGATTTCCTGGCATCGGCAAAGATGACATCGTTCAGTACCCAAGTTTTATCATCGGAAATGTTTTAATGTAGGCGTACGTGGTGACAGCGTCATGTTGCAACGTTACTTGGTGACATCCGGGCAACGTTGTGAGATTACGTTGTCCGGACGTATCTTAATGGTCACAAATAGTTACGTCCAACCAGAACGTTGTGACAACGTCATGTTACAACGTTACATAATGACCTCCAGGCAATGTTGTGAGATTACGTTGTCTGGACGCATATTAATGGTCACAAAGTGACGTCCAGCCAGGACGTTGTGGAGACGTCATGTAAACATATAGTTAATTAATTCTATTTCCTTGACCGTTGATGATTGATACATTTTCCAACTATAAGTATAAATTCTAAGATCAAATATAAAGTTGTGGATATGTTATGTCAACATAATCATATCTTAGTGTTTCTCTACTGTTTTGTGTGTGCTGTTTTGTGATTGATATATTGGCCAATATATATATACTGTAAGACCATTTATCAAGTGTATTTCGATTGTAATATAATAGAGTATATTATAATGAATGAATGAATGTATTACAAACTCAGTTGTTAGACAATTTATTTGTGTAACTCTTAAATGTATACCTCTAAACAAACTGGTTTGGGTACACATTAGTCTACATTAGTCTACATTAAGGACATGATATAAGTCTGGAACCGGTTTGCTTATTCGTTAACCAACTGATCACTTTCAAAGAACTGTTGTGGAAAAGTCACTTGTAAGTTGTGTAATGGTTGCTGGAAGGTAATTTCACAACGTTTCTTCACTACGTTGTAGCAACGTTAATGGAAGTCTACTAAATTACGTTGCAGCAACGTAACTTCGCAACGTCATCGTGACCAAAACGTGACGTTGTGACAACGCTGTTGCTACATTGTGGCAACGTCACTTCACTACGTTGTACCAACGTAACTGGGAGTCTACTATATTACGTTACAGCAACGTCATATTGCAACGTCATCATGACCAAAAAGTGACGTTGTGGCAACGTTGAATTGTTTGCTGGGATCTGCACCTAAGCTACCTACTAGGGTCTGGAAGTGGCTTCCAGAAATTTAGAAATCCAGGCATAAAGAGACGTTGTTTTTTAATGTAGGCATAATGAAAGGCGCATAAAGAAAATTGCATGTTTGCATTGACGCTGTCTATACAGTGATATAAACAATAATTATTCAAAGTCTTGCGAGTGGGGTCTGGAGGATCGTTCCTGGACATTTTGAAGACTATGCATGCATGCTGTTTCCTGTCATGTCTAGAGAGAACTTGTCAATGTTGAGCTAGTGATGCCTTTGAATATTAGAGGTAATGTACACTATTCACTTCTAATTAGACCTTTTATATATATATATAAAAAGTGATCAATCGGTATCGTTAATATCTTAGAATAATGGTAGAATTAATATTTGATTTATTCACTTACGCAGTAAAGCAAACTTGGGTAACACATCCCTCTCTATGTCATAGGGTGGGTGGGGCTTCAGACCCCCAAGACACCCCCCCCCCCCGGATCCTGGTTAGTAACGTGTACTGTGCAAGAAACCATCATGTTGTTGAAATATTTTCCAACTGTATATCAGCAATAGATATCATATATTAAAACACATTAGAACAAACAATGTAAATTCCTTGTGAATCTCGACTTCCTATTTCCGTGATGACGCATGGCCTGGGAATACCTGACTGCTAACAGCTGAATACAGCAGAACCTTCAGGCCCCGGCATCGACTAGAGCCAGCAATATCGACGATACGTACGTCAGCTAAATCATCGTAATGAATGGTTAAGCGAAGGAGAGGAATGTGGAATGAAAGGAAACTTACCATTGTCCTGCAAGATGTTAAGTTTTACAAGGAAACTTGTGGAATATGCCGCTTACACACGACTGTGATGGTCTACAGTAAGTTGGCGCTATGCGCACCACCGGTACGATATGTAATTATATAGAATGCGGAGGAATACATTCATCTTTGGATTGGATGTTTTCTAGACTGCTACAACGGCTTCTGTGGCTGACATTTAATTTATTATGCTTGAGTGACAGCGATTAGTGTTTTCCAAAAGTAAGTTAGCCACGTGTTCCGCTCAGCGAGGAGTCGCTAGTCATCAAAGATATGTGTGGAATTAAAATTATATTACTTTATATACTTTTGCTAGGACATAGATGCAAATCTTATGAATCCCGTATATGGTTGTGTGTGTGTGTGTGTGTGTGTGTGTGTGTGTGTGTGTGTGTCTCCCATTAGGGACATGTATCTACTGCTGATGTTCATAAATATCATGAATATGTATGGTATAGAATCGATAATTAGGGGATCAACACATGCGCTGTATACCTGGATTTGTACAAGTGTCCACATCTACGTACACGTACTATATAGGCCTACATGCCACTCGTACATTTTTTTAAAGTGTTTTTTAAATTGGGGTTTTAAGTCGCTTTCAAAATTCTTTCATTTATATCACGACTTGCCAGTTTAGGGCAGGAGGAAACCCGCAACATCCGTAGCGCTGAATGTTGCAGCAAACCTGCGAGCAGCGGCTGTTTTAATAGTAGCACACACATTGTTAGATGATATGGCGCAATAATACAAATGAATTTGCAAACATTTCCCCAACAGTTTTAGATATGAAAATAGATGGATTACGTTGGATAGATGCACACGTAAGGACAAGCATGAGTATTTGTACAAAATGGCTCTTCTATAAATGTCGTCGACGGGTTCTATGAAAGAGCTCTTAAAGGTCAAAAAGAACAAATATTCTTCTTAGATCTCGGTGTGGTTTGCCGCGAAAGCTGAGAAAGTTCACCTTGGATTCACAGTGTAGACGCAATTGCAAAAACCAATATTAGCTTGCGACTGTCCTAGCTGATTTCGTCTTCCGTGGCGAGCACATGTCATCTGGATGTATGTGCCCAGGTGGCGCTGCATGCGTTGGGAGAACCCCACAAGCTTACCGGTGATAATCAACCAGATCAAGATGCACGGACAATCAGCAGACCCATAGAAACTTTCGACGCCGTATTAGTCTAAGTTTCCATTGACCAAGTGAGCCCAGGTTACTGCCAGAGTATATGCTTTGTCATGCTATAAGCATGTTAGCATTCCGATGTACACAGTGAGGTGTTTTCACCACTATTATGACTATAGCTGGCACTCAAAGTGCAACATACGTCATCGTTAGATGACTCTGCGCTATGTCAATAGATGGCGCTACGACCCAATGTTGTGCATGCGCAAATAGTGTTAAAGAACCGAATGGTGGAAAGTTTTTTACCGGAGGTCTTCTTGACCTTTGTGGAAATCTTTTGAGATGCATTCTATTCTGAATTGTTTTCCTTCGAAATACCTATGGGGATCTGTTCGTAGAATTTATGAGTGTCAACCCAATCCATGAATACAACATTACATCTTATAATCAACACAGATTATGTACCAATATGCATTGTCATTTTGCAGCCATCGTTTTGCTTAGAGAGACTTAAAGCTGTTTAGAAGCCTTGAAAATTGGAAATACTACTGTATAAATATGGTATCAAAATAATAATAATAATAATAATAATAATAATAATGATACTAATAGACTACTTCTGGAGGAATGCAATCACATAAGCTAAGTTGTATATTTATGTTTTGTATCTGTGAAATGACACAGAGAGAGGGAGAGAGAGAGAGAGAGAGAGAGAGAGAGATAGAGAGATAGGGGGGGGGTGGTAGAAACATACTAAGTATACTATAGGCCTATATTTGAGATACATTCTTTTAGTTTGTCACTTAGATTATGCCTTTTTCTAACTTGTCAATATCATGATATATTTTTTATTTCTAAATATAATTATTCATGTTTTTTATTAGGCGATGTCTATAAGTTGTCTGTAGGATATACTGAGCAGGAATAGACGAGCTGTTTATCGTATTATTTGATGTTTATAAATAATATCTTTGTAAAAGATTGTATGTATTTAGATAACTCCCTGCATATAGCTGCTTCTAAAATTTGGCGGAATGTATGCACAATAAGACAAGCATAAACAATTGAGCTACAGACAACAGCATATCTCAAACCTTGGGCAATATATGGCTGGCTTTCTTTTACGGGGTTCTGCCTCAAAAACACACAATCTGAACCTTGGCAAAGAACTTCTCCACTCTCTGATGTGGAGCTACAACGAAGCGATTCGAATGTTAGGTTCTAAACACCGAGCAAACATAACGAATTTAGTAAATAAACAACCACGTGAGCGGCAGGGGATATCTAGGATACGAAAGGACGGCGAAACCACGAAGTCTAACCGTTACTTGCAGGTGGGGAACCGGCTCTGTTTGTTCCACATGCAATTGGGTCAAAAAGCATAGATTTTGCATTACTACATACTATATAGTTAATATACACACAAGTGCACTGTATGTACGTGTGAAATAGTTAATATATCTCAGTTAACTAGTAAAATTAAAATCGAAATGTAATATTGCCAGTTTGAAGAAAATTAATATTAGTCAAGAACGGAGTTTGTCAAGAATATATTACTACAATGACTACATTTTACATATACCGTTATTAATACAAGGGCAATGACATCCTGTGAGATATTGTTTTCCAAAATAGGCGCGAAAATCCACCATAATATTCCATAGTCCTTACAATTACTTACTAATTAAATAATGAAATGGTCAGATCCCAAATTGCCAAAAGCATCCACCATATAATGAACACTTTTGTGAATTATTTAGAATATGTTTTCGATGTATCTTTTACGAATGATATTCTGAAAGACATGAAGAGAATTATCATGTCTTTTTAACTTTCATGCCAAAGTATCGAATATGTATGAAAAAGATATATTCTTCTATTTACATGCATAATTACGGTAGATATTAAAATACATACAGTAAACAGTACACGCACGAATAACTGTAATGTAAATGTTGTACTCTTTTAGCTTACTTAACTCTCCGGCATTTCACTTAGGACAGTATTTTCCTAGAAAAGGATTCAGTTTTTCAAGATTTTATTGACTACATACAATTTTTTTTAATTTTTTTATCGTAATCGATTATTCATTAGTCATATATTATCTACAGTTTGATACATACCGATGCTTCTTTCTGTTATGATACATACCAGGGTATAACTCTCCTATACTGCTATTTAAATCGCACGTAACGTGCATCTTGATAATGTTAATGTATTACTTTGCTTATCCGTTGTAGAGAAACTAAGTTTCTATATTGATTACCAATCCTCATTCTCTATAATTTTTTTTTAATAAAATAATTTTAAAATGAAAAATAGCATCCTGGAACGTATAATTACATAAGTGGTGAACTAAACGTCACCAAACAGCCAGTGGGTCGGTATTTTGCCTGCAGTAAATAAACACAGTGCACAAGAAAAACATGGTTAACGCCGAAGTCTGGACTTAGCACTGCCCTGACACATTTCGCTTCCACAGTAGGCAAATACGCTTTGTAGGCAAAGGTATGGCTGACAGATCGTATTTGTCTGACCGTCTTTAGGTTACCCCACGTGAGCATGGACAGAGCTAGTAGTCTACAGTCTACAGATCTATACAGCCTAGTAGTTGTGGGGACTATGGTCTACTGGGCTTAAGCCACGAGGAAGTTATTGCGGTTTGGGATTCAAGACTTAGTAGAGTAAATTTGTTTAACTTACCACTGACCCGGAGACGCCGTGAGGTTAACGAGTCTATTGGTAATTAGCGAATGAACTATATCTTGTCTGTAACTTGTAAGTAATATATACAAAGTATTCAATAGAATAAGTAGGTTTGTTTAATTGTTTTAATACGTCATAACATTAATGTCAAATCCAATACGACAATTTTATCTAATATCAATAAAAATAATCCTAAGTCAATCACATAAATTGTATAAGGATTCACAAAGTTCCTGGTATTAATAGAAGTCATGAATTGAAGTGACATCATTGATGACAAATCTCTCTGGTATTTTAGAAAAGAGAATTCGAAGCCAATTCAATGATTCATCAGTGTCCATAATCAAACGGACAAATTAAATGTATACAAATAATGCAACAAAGGAGAATTGGATTAAGCTTACATCAGCGGACAAGTTCGAGTGGATTTGTATAACGGTTTTTGAGCATAAACTAATAACGACCACATAGAAATTATAGAAAATATTTGAAAAATCAACCTATAACGTGTGTACCTTAAGGTTCAGTGTTGGGACCTTTACTATTTTTAGCGTACATAAATAATCTTGCGCGTGGGTTTTCTTGAATATTAGACTCTTTACTGATGGTTAATGCTAATCATGGTACTCGCATATACTCTATAATATAATAATAGTAATAATAGTTTACTACTGTTAGTTCATATAGATCCTGTCTTTGTGGATATCCGTGTTAATATCATTCACATTCTTCCGCCACTTCTTATTTGACTTACACATGAGAATACGTTTGAGTTGTATGAATTTCCGTTGAAAAGTTATTGGATAAAGAAATGAACACACTCGCTAGTGTGACATTACGACACTCGTGATTCCAAAGTTAATATTTTCCGAGCTCGTGTATTAATCTCTATATATAACATTTCCGTGGCACAATTTTCATACCAGGAAGAATTAATGTGTTAGCGAAATTTCAACAAATCTCTTATTGAATATCCCTAAAGGTCCTTACACACCAGTCGTATCAACCAGTCGCATCAATCAGTGGCGACAACGAAAGGATAGGAACTGATTCTATTGAAATTTGTCGTTGCGAATTTCGCTTTTGGTGTGCAAGCATATAGATAAATGATAAGGTTCTATCTCAAAACTTAAATCGCCGAGTTTGTCGCGGCGAAATTCGTCTGTGGTGTGCACGGATTTTAATACATACAATGGGTATTTCCGCGACCCTCTTTAGCACCACCGGTGACCTCTAACCTCAGTCTGGGGAACACAAGCCAGGTGTAGCTGACATTACGGGTACGGTGTGAGTCAGTGCTAAGATGAAAGCAAACATGTTGACCCCGGGTGACCCGTCCACCAGGCAGAAGTTCACCTCAGTGACGTAACAGCCCATGATGACAGTACCCGGATGAACTATCCAATACACGTAACACTCCTGTAGACGGGGGGTTTATCGTTGGAATAGGGTGAAACAGTGCATCAGTACTTAGATGTGTTCTAGACTTTCTGAACATACCTTCGACTGTCTTGCCCTAGGTCATGGTACAGTGTGTTCATCCGGGGATTTGAATGATGGGTGTTGCACTTCTCATTTACCTTAGATATACCCTCTGACTGCCCTGACAAACATAGCTGTGTACATAACGTAATTGCTTTAACTGATAAAAACACTTTTTAAAATAGTGGTACGCAAGCTGAAAGAAAATGCTTCCCCCCAAAAAAAATAAAAACAACAACACAAAGATTAAAGTTCAACGTTTAGTATAAAACGTAACTGTCCTTGTGTTTTGTTTCCAAGTTCTTCTAGCCAGTGAACACAGCTATCTCCAATACTACAGAACTAGGTAAATATATTTCCTCCAAGAAATATAGGATTGTTGTACCTTGGCTAAATATACATGTATGATCAAGTATGATTTGTGTTTAAATTTGGATCACAATTCATTGTTATAAAACTAATAGACAATTGCAACTAATCCGTTGGCAATATCAGATGGATATCTGCAGATAGATAGATACACATGTTATTTATGTGCTAAATGAATACAGATAGGCTGTACCCAAATTGTTTAGTATTGTATTTTCTTCCCGATATACGTGGTATTATTAACCCACTGTACAGTATATGAGGAATGCTCCACCAAGTATATCTATTATTTCCACGTAATCATGCTGCTTCATGGACGTAATCATGCTGCTTCATGGACGTAATCATACTGCTTCATGGACGTAATCATACTGCTTCATGGACGTATTCATGGACGTATTCATACTGCTTCATGGACGTATTCATGGACGTATTCATACTGCTTCATGGACGTAATCATGCTGGTTCATGGACGAAATCATGCTGCTTCATGGACGTAATCATGCTGCTTCATGGACGTAATCATGCTGCTTCATGGACGTAATCATGCTGCTTCATGACGATCACAGCGTTGCTCTCTGAGTATTGTAACTAGAACATTACAACATATCGCGTCAGAAAGGTAACTTTCGCGAACAATGATGCCGTGCGCCCGGGGCGGGATTTGAACCTGGAACCTTGGCTCCGAAGTCCAACTGTTCTACCACATGTATGGCACTTCTTTCACATTAGATCTAACTGTTGTTACAGAACTGATCGATGACGATGGCGGTGCGGAAGTCGCCCCGGTGTTGGCGGAAGGCACTGCCCTGTGTCCAGCCCGGTGTTGATGAAGTCGGACTGGACAAGTGCGAGGCGTACTACCGTTGTCCAGGGGACACCAGCGGGGAGTACCTCATCAGGTGGCGCTGTCGAGGACGACCAGACGTCGGCAATCTGTCCCGGAACTCCACGATGTGCGCGCAGACGACACTGGATCAGGGCTGTGCACCTCCTGTTGTCTGCCCCAGCTCACAGTGGAAATCCTCTTCTGTTAACGTGAGTGTAAAATATAATAATAATAATAATAATAATAATTAATAATAATAATGTGCACATTTATATTGCGCCAAATCCATGCTCTTAACGCTACATATATTACCCCAGTCAATAGATTGCCATCTTGACTATATAGTTTCTATGCTGATTTGTTGGTTGGTTGAATTGGAGTTTAAAGCCACTTTCAAGATTTATTCACTCACATCATGGCTTGCATGCATATGTACTGCTTGTACTAGTCTGTATGTCCACCAGTTTCTATAGTGCTAGCTCACTTGGAATATCAGATGCCGCAGATGGAACAAGGGTACCCCACTCAAACACAGTATACTGATTCCGAGCCGACCAGTCATTGCTTTACCCCTTTAATGCTGAGCGCCAAGCAGAGAGTTTCTATGCTGAAAGCTTAGTTGTAACACATAACATGTAATGTCAATGGCATAAGTTCTCATACTACTGACCGTGCTGTTTTAAACAGTTTCTTGAGATATGTGACAGACTATATGACATGACTTCAAACTTGGTACTACAACACCATATTGCCGATACTGAGGCAAAGACACGTTGCCTGAAAACATGTTGAAATTTGCAACAATGGTCCAATATGTTTTGACAAAGATCACTACAAATTACACGTGTGTAATGGGTTTGACTGTGATTACTTAAGTTTAATTCAGACTAAGCATTTCTGTGCTTAGTGATATCTTCAAACGAAATTTATTACTTTATTTCTTGAAATTCAGAATTTGAAAACCGGTGCAAAAAACTACAACCCCGTGTAAACAGGGGAAAAGGATTTTTCAAGTAGTGGTTAATCCCCTTCGTGAATTAGCTGCACAAATAGCCAGTAAGCTAACCTATCGCTATATGTGTAAACAAGCGTAGGGGTCGTTTCTGGATTGATTAGTAGCGTTAATAACAACATGAAGCAGTCAGTGGTACCCGATAAAGTTATACTTTATTATGAAATATATCTCGAAATTAACACATTGTGGACAATATAATCATGTTTTGAATGCCATCTTATTACATCGATCTGTAGCCCAGTGTGTTTTGAAATTGCCATTGCTGATTCCAGAAAGATTGCGGGTGATTAAATCTTCTATATCCGAACCCTTGCTTAAACCGTTGATGTTGATGAAGCAAATGTTGATGTTCCCAGTCCCGGTATAGGGATGTAACGCTCAACATAACAGCATGTTGTTGTGTAATGAGCGGGGGAATTAGGACGTCTTTATGTAATGCTGTGCCGTTTGTTTCAATCGGTCCTTGCCGAGAGTCATCTGTCGTCTGCTTCGTGTTTGACGTCTGCTTCAGTGTCCGCCCGCCCAGCAAAGGTTGCACAAGCGGGCGTTGTCTGTTTTTGGATGCCAGAGAGTCCGTGTTAATGAGGAGGACTTCTCGACCCGAACCTTTGAGTTGTGTTCTGGGATTCAGTCCGGGAGTTTGACATGAGCAGACGACAGGACCTCGGAAGAACGGAATCCTCACAATGGCAGAAATCGCGGCTCGAAACTGGGCTCAATGTCTTTCTGGTAATATAGAGACACAGGAGTTCTGCCGAAATTGTGATACCATGGCTTTGTGGAGTTTATGATGAAGACAGAGTAATCGGGTATCTGAGAATGGTTTTGTTCTACTGGAATGTTGGGAAACAGATAATTGTGTTTCGAATTCCATTAGACACCGAGATGTTACACACGAATTCCCAGAATGCGGGGTGTTACCGTCACGACTTGCTTGAACAATATCAACATCTCTGTTCCCACGCGTTGAATCACGAATCTAGTATATTTAAAGTGGGCATGAAATATACTATGTATACATATATCGTCGATCAACAGTCGCTAGTTATGATCAGTAGTTATGGTGAAATCAGTTCCACTTTTGTTGTTTCCTGTGTGTTTCTCTTGAAACATTATGCTACACTTAGTTGTACTGGAACACAATGCTACACTTAGTTGTACTGAAACACAATGCTACACTTAGTTGTACTGGAACACAATGCTACACTTAGTTGTACTGGAACACAATGCTACACTTAGTTGTACTGAAACACAATGCTACACTTAATTGTACTGAAACACAATGCTACACTTAATTGTACTGAAACACAATGCTACACTTAGTTGTACTGGAACAGTTTCAGCTAACACAGGATTTATTATGTCCGGTTGACTTAACTTCAGAAATCTAAAATCATTTTCAGCTGAGACACATTGAGCCAATATCGAGCGAATACAAATTCCAAAATGTTAAGATCAAGATATAATTTGTTCCAGGCATGACTTCTATTTCAATTCTCTCTACAGCCCCACTCCCCTTTTCCGACCGAGATCGTCATAGGCGGCACCCTCGGGATTTTGTCCTTCATCGCAGTCATCTTCATCATCATCGCCGCCGTCAGAAAATGGCAGATCCAGAGAAGGTTGGTAAACAAATGTGTGTCAAATGCAGTGTTGCATTTCAAGGCATCTCGTAGCATAATACCGGAGTATAGTAGGCAGCAGTCGGTAGGGCGTTCGGTATTGGAAATGGCTATTGGTCGAGATTATAGCAGATCTGTAGGTCTTCAGCACTGTAGAATAATATTATGCAACGGTTTACTTCTCTGTTGTCGAATTTGAATGTTCCTGGAATCTTGTTCTCATCATCTGTCTGTCTACGACTCTGTCTCTGCCTCTCTCTATATAGATATATGTCTCTCTCTCTCTCTCTCTCTCTCTC
>JAUTBT010077352.1:0-31584 GCA_032361225.1 Lepetodrilus schrolli | reverse complement strand
CCCAGACGTCTGCATGTACTCATGTACTAACCTCCCAGATGTCTGCATGTACTCATGTACTAACCTCCCAGATGTCTACATGTACTCATGTACTAACCTCCCAGATGTCTTCATGTACTCATGTACTAACCTCCCAGACGTCTGCATGTACTCATGTACTAACCTCCCAGATGTCTGCATGTACTCATGTACTAACCTCCCAGATGTCTTCATGTACTCATGTACTAACCTGGCAGGAAGGCAGCAGCTTTGTGAGCTTTAGGGGCCAGGTGCGTGCTGCGAGAGTGAGACTCCACGCTCTCATCATCGTCAGGACTGATGACATCTGGGTGACTCAAGTCATGGGCGCAGGCTGCTGCAGGAATAATTGGCCTCTTGTTGCCACGGTAATGTATCGGAATCTTTTCTGAAAGAACAAAATAATATTAAATAAACATTATTAATTAAATGTCTGAAAACATGTGATTTATCGAAGATGAACAACCTTCAATAAAATTGGGTAAATATGACTCTTACCTCCGCTTAAAGAAGATGGGTTTGTTCCTTTAAGAAATATCATATTAGACTTCTTCTTCTGCTTGTCCAATACCACCAGGTGGTTACTTCCACATTAGTCCAAATATTTTGATTTCCTTAACTATTTCACATTTTCTGTTACAGGAATAAACACCCTGAAGAATATATTAGCCCCAGGAAAAAGTAATAATTTTCTGATAATCTCGTAATTACATCCCAGTAATGAAGTGACAGATTGAGACAAGAGCACAATGGTGGAGGTATTGTTTGACTAATACTTCATATCACATATGCTAGTTACTTGGATTGGGATTGTCACTCTTGTCTCCAACACAGATCACTGCCATCTTGTGTCAGTGTCACAGTTGTAATGACTTCAGTGTAATGTTCACAATGGATAGCTTCCAGCAATAACACAGAACTTCACACGTGAGTAACATCATTGTATCACCTACTATGATGTTCATAACTCTACGACATTAGACATACAGGTACCAGCTTTCAGAAGTAGCAGTTTTCAAGTAGTTGTCAAATTTATGAGAGCACTAGGCACAAAGTCCAGGAAAAGCTAGTCTTGCTTGTCCTTAACTGTCAAAGCTGGCTATTACTCAGTCTGACCAAGTCTATTGCTTGAATGGCTCAACTAATCGCTCATAATGAAATCGTTGGCCTAAAGTAAGAGGATAAGATAACTTTCCCAGCTCAGACGGTTACCTAGATTAGTTCTATGCAAGGTGAGTAATCTGTGATAAAGTAATCACATAGATGATAAGTTGAGGCACCTTGCATTCTCAATTCTAGACAACAGTATGCAATTTGTGAATGAAAATCCAAAAAGATATACCCAACAATTAATCAGCCAGAATACCAGTACACAAAATAAATGCTCGTCCAAATAGAATTACATTGATAAGCTTGGGTTATATTATGCACAGTATTAAAAGCAAATGACTAGTGTACTCCCTATCAGATGGTCTGGCAATGCCTGATGGCCCAGAACTGTCTGGTGTACAGGGTCTATGAATGCCAGGTGTACATGGTCTATGATTGTCAGATGTACAGGGTCTATGATTGTCAGGTGTACATGGTCTATGATTGTCAGGCGTACATGGTCTATCAATGTCAGGTGTACTTGGTCTATGAATGTCAGATGTACAGGGTACAGAGTCTACAAATGTCAAGTGTACAATGTCAGATGTACAGAAATAAGGAAAACAGTTATGACAACCTTTGTAAGACATTTTCACTACTTGTCAGTTGCTGTCCTGTACATAGTCTGCTGATTTATTTACACGTTAATGGCTGTGAAAGGGACATCACTGTTTCAGCAATTGTACATAAATATTTGCGAGTCCATACCAATCAATTATTATTATATATAGGACCTGAGTAATGATGAATTTGCAATATATGTGTATCAGGGTGTATGGGGGCCAGTACACCCTGGCAAGCACAGTACACCCTGTTAAACACACTGTATCTATTAATGTCATGCTGGAACCATGCGCATCACCTTGCAACAGAAAATAAAAATGAACTGTTTGTTTAGAGGTAGTTGTATGCAGTTGGGAACGATTCACACATACATGTAGATTTTATCAGATATTAACTTAGTCACCCTAGGTAAATACAGAGTCCAGTAAGGTTGGATTCTGTAGGATAGTGATCTAATTAAGGTAGGGAAAAAAAGATGCTCTGTAACAAATACAATGTCACATGGAACAAGTGGGATTGACTAGTGGGCCCAAAATAGACGTCTGACTAACTTGAAAAACACCCAGCACTAAATGGAAACACAACTCAAGTAGGGCACCTGTCAATGTTGGAGGAATCCAGAGCTGAATAGAGCAGATCAATTATAGAACTGCCCTCATGCAATCCTGTGATTATTGAGCTACGGATCACACACTTATGTACACATCACATGTACAATTAGCCTTTACTAAAAAAAAGAAAGAGTCTTTTTGCGTAGCATTAAATGTTCACAATATTGTCAAATTTAAGAAAAAAATATATGTAATGATACTGAACAAAATTGAACAAAATCATCTACTGTTTTTGACAGTTGTATTTCTTACCTTTATTGTGGTACTCATCGACTTTGAGCACAGACAAGAGAAATGTGTGTATTCTCCCATGGAGATAACAGTCACTGCAAAGTTTTTTCTTATCCATGAAAAATATTGTTTGAAATCTAATTACAACCGTGGAAACCTTTCCAAAATGGAGAGAGATTGAAGTTTGTCTTTCAAAGTAATTTGTGAAATGGGCATGATAAAAATCAACCAAACATGGTGTATATTCAGGACAGATAAGATAATACTATCGTGAAGGTACTGGAGCATGATTTGCTTACAGGGCTGTTCAATACATTGTGGAGGGTACATTACACATATGCTGGTTAGCTTACAGAATAGACATGTAGTCTTCTTTATCAAGTATAATCATGCTTACACAGCCACCTCTTACAAGTCAGTTGGGACTCACTCAGGTGTGAACAATCTTAAACACCCTTAAACGATAGATTGTACCTATAGTCTTTCATTAATCCACAGAATATTTAATTAAGCAAACACATTTTGGAATTTTGTTGAAAGCATTTATGTACGTGTTAAAACATATAAAGAATGTACACCGATCAGAGAACAAATACATTTATTTGGCTTGGATCCAATTAAAATATATTTATTCACTGATTGATATGCCAGTTTGTCATCATCTATAATAATAATTCTGTTATATTTCATAAATATTTGTCAGCTAGCAGTTCAAATAAATATAATTACTTAGAGGTAAAAATATTCAACAGGAATCTATTTCCAAATTCAATGTAAAAATAAATTAAACTAGTATTTGCGCTAGCCTTATGATAAAAGAAAAATAATTATTGTTCTTAATCAGATTACATTTAATTGTAACATTATAAATACTTTCAAAACAATTCTGGTTGGTTGGTTCTAAGTGGAGATACATATATTCAGTGATGGCAGTGTATATCATCATAGGTTGGTGATGTGGTAATCCACCTCGTAACATGGACGACCAGTTCAGAATCGTTAAAATGTCCTTGATTAATTCAATGCCACTCACCCTGTCTATCAATGAGCTGAATCAAGTTATCCACAACAACAGCACGCTTAATATTGACCGACCTTTCTGGTTTCATCTTAAAAACACCCGAATAACAGCGACATTGGTGTGAGTGCATGCTAACACAGTGGCCTTACGGAAATGTCTGCATGGAAACACACAAGTCAATTAGATACCAATTGCTATAGACCTAGTATCCTAAGTGTAAGTATTTACAACTCATCAATGTCAACACTCATTAGAGAAGTCAACACACGAGTAGGATCCATGAGCCCTCTCCAACATGACTGAGCAAATAGCAACCTCTGCGGGTAAACAAAACAAAGCACTAATCCAGTCAACAATATTTAATATTTATAACGGATCACCACTTACGATTTGACTTTTAACCTGGAGAATGCTGTGTATGGACATTAATCATTGGCAGTGTGATATGACATCATGATAGGAATTGGCCGAACTGGAACAGGAGATACCATAGCACTGAATATTCACACTGACATTCAGAAAAGTTGAACACCTGTTTAAATAGACATTGACACTTGAAACATTAACATTTAACTGAATAATTGTTATGTAATTGTTATGTAATTGTTAAGTAATTGTTATGTAATTGTTATGTAATTGTTAAGTGATTGTTATGTAATTGTTATGTAATTGTTATGTAACTGTTAAGTAATTGTTATGTAATTGTTAAGTAATTGTTATGTAATTGTTATGTAATTGTTAAGTAATTGTAATCAGTGTTACAGGGCCATCTGAGGCTGAAATCAATAACCAGTTAATGCACTTAACTTTCTCTATGCTGAAGGCAACCGGAGATGCCCTAAAGAGCTGTGCTTATGCCTAATCCAGCAGGGAGAGGGATACATCAGGTTATATTGTAAATGTGCTTAATCTGTACAAATCATAGGACATTCATAAAGTTCTGTTGAAATAGGGAAAATATAAAGTACTATAATTCCATAATGGGGAATACGATTTTATTGATAGCCTTAGAAATATGATGATACTAATAATACTTATTCCAAATTCAATGTCAACATATAATAAGCGTTTTGAAAATAAATGTATAACTTATAACAAGATCACTGTAGTATAATTGATACTTTGCCTTGTTAATGTAACATATATGCAGTGATGGCCATGTATTTTGGCCTAGGTTACTCCTGGAAGAGCATGCGAGACGTACCACTCCTACAATTAGCCAATGTTGTACATGACACCAGCAACTTTTATACAATGTTTTCATTTTAATACAGTTTAGATATTTGCCATGGATTGTTGATCTGTGTACTTTATGCAATATCCTTACCAAGAGTTGAAATAATTTATTTGAAATTAGAGGATTTTCATATTTTACGGACACTTCACACTTCAGGATTTTATGTAAGTTTAGACTTGACAATGTTATAATTAATTACATTATGTAGATATATATGTACAAATGTGGAAAACCAGACATTGCAGAAATCATTTGACAAACTAGCTTGAGTGGATATTGTTATTGAAAACTAAAAAAAACATTTATACATTTTTGTCAAAAGATAATGTGCATTACAAAATATCATTTACTATTTGCCAGTTAGACTTTATATGCCCTCAAATCCATATAATGTCTGGATAATGATAGCTTATATATGGGATATAAAGCATTGGTGAGGGCATATAAAGCCCAGTGAAAGTGGAACAATTTGGGACTATATTCACAAGATATTTTGTGTGGGACTTGAATCCATGACGACGGAATCACTCAAATAGAATGAATCCATGAACGCGACCAACTGCATTTAACAAACCACAATAAATCATGAAAGTTTGTGCACTGAACAATCAGAATGATTATTTTGAATTGGAAATATATATGCTTCGTTCTGTATTTCCACATTACTTGTCCTAATATGGTTGATTAACCACTGGTGCAGGTTAATTTGATGTAAGGAAACTATACTATTTACTGTGCTATTTTCAAACACATATGCAGGGCTCATGTATCTAATATAAAATAAATATGACAGATTCATATGAATATTGTTTTCATTATCAATTAAAGAAATGATGCGTCATGTTTCTCAATACTAGTATATTCCCCTTAACAGTTCCTGTATCATGAAGAATAAACACCCCTTAATGAAGTTTGTGTTCTGAATGCAGGCTCTGAGATGACATATACACAGACAACACATGAGAATGCAAACATTAATATCCATACAGACATGGACAAAACACAATATTGTGTAATTGCTCTGAATGCAAGCGATACTATTCACACATGCATTGAAAAAACGTGCAGTCTGTTGTATTGGTGTTCAAGTGATATCTAGCTTTCCAACATGAACATGCCTTTCAGGATCTTTCAGATTGCATAAATTCACAATATAGTGCCACACATTTGTAACAATATCTCTCTTAAAACTAGCATTATAGATCTTAATTTTGAAGCCATGATTTAAAACAGTTAATACCCTCAGAGCCTGGTCTCCTCATGCATTAACTATATAATAAATATGTAGATTGAAAATGCATTTAAAAAAATATATTAGCATATGAAATTATTATTATTATTTATGTAATTATCATCTACTGGCACTAATTTGACAATGTTATTATCAATCAATTTAAAGTACAAATGTAACATAGTTCAAGCCTGACATCACAACATTTAATCATTTATCATATGATAACACCACAAACAAATATGATAATTAGATCCAGGCTGTCTTCTTATTAAGATTTTGGGTACATGCTTACATTCTTCAACGTGAGATTTGGTAACTAGTGGCAACTAGTATGGTCCTAGAGTGCAGTTGTGTCTTGTCTCATTAAAAATTAATATCCAATTAACACTGGCATGTCTGATGAGTGACACATCCAATATATTCAAGTTGACACCACTCTTCATAGGTAATTGTATACCTAGTATATTCTGAGACAAACCTTGATTCATTTCATGAGAATCTCTCTAAATACACCTTACCACACAAAGCACTGAATACAACATGATACCAAGCCTCGTCTCAATGATAGAAACAAGAAAATAGTGCATCAGAACTTGTGTAGATAATGGTGCCACTTTGCGGTATTGTACTAATGGACAAAGGAAGCATGGTCTCATTGATGGAAATCACAGACCAATACAGCTATTGAGTATTCCCATACATGTACTAGTACTTATTATTCCAGATGCAAACAGCACATTCCAGGAGATTATATAATACTAGTATAAATAAGCATACATATTATATTGTATAGGTATATACTATATTGTTATATACAGATATTTAATATTTGCGTTAACATCATTATATATGTATGGATGAGAATGAGTACATAATATTTTAGTAGAAAGGAGCTTTAGAGCCTGATTCAACCATTAAATATTCAACCATCAACCAATTCACTAAATTTATGGAACATCAAAACCTTATCTTTCCAGAATATGGCACCAAATAAATCATAATATATACATGTACATACATGAATATTGATAAATTGATATATTTGATAATCCATATGGTATTGAAAATAACCATTAGCTTGGACCTTCTAACCTTCCTCCAGCCATTTACATATATTTTGACATACTTCTTTAACATTTTGGCCCAAATGCCATCAGCCATGAACACCTCATACAGCTAACATATCACATATTTTGCAATAAATTCATCAAATATGTAAGAGATAAAAAAGGTTGAAATAAATGGAATAGAAAATAAGTCAGTGATTTTCTTTGTCACTTGGTTATTTAATTGTATTACTTTATGTCCTCCATTGTAAACACATTATGGAATTTAATACATCCTTGTGAATTGTTCATTCCTGTACATGGCATAAAACAAAGAAAAACTATTATATAAATTAACAAATCATTGTACAATTACATCACTAAAACTGTTGAAAGGAACATAAAAGCAACTTTCAAAACTGT
This sequence comes from Lepetodrilus schrolli, assembly GCA_032361225.1. Classification (NCBI taxonomy): domain Eukaryota; kingdom Metazoa; phylum Mollusca; class Gastropoda; order Lepetellida; family Lepetodrilidae; genus Lepetodrilus; species Lepetodrilus schrolli. The sequence continues at coordinate 24,050 of JAUTBT010077352.1, read as the reverse complement.
TCAATTAAGTAACTACACGTATAGTTAACATGGTTAACTGGTTAAAGACATCTTGTCAATAGTTTTCTCCAAGTAGTTTCCTGTGATGCAGCCTGACAGTAGTTGTATGCACCATAGATAATGTAATTAATAGTTGGGACAATGCCAAATTTCAAACATATATCAAAAAGTGATATTTGTGATCACATTTACCCACACTTACTAAAAGCTTTCTCAGATGAATTATGTGTATGCATCAAAGAAACCCAGCTCCCTTCTTGTGTATTATACTATCTAGAAAATGGCAATGTAATAAAAATGGAACATACAATATATAGACATTTTCTGCATTTAGAATACTATTTGGAGAAAACTTGTACTTATCAAAGAATCCACACCAGAACTCTTGAACAACAGAAACAAAGGATAAGTAATAAATGAACAAATACATAAATTCATAAGAGAGAAAAACCAATATACACTTGTAATAGATGTCTATGAAGAAACACACTGTATCATTTGTACATGGACATCTGTCTCAATGTTTGTATTGGTGGAACTCACTTGTTAACAGCTAGCTATACATACGGGATTGTTTCATCTTAAAGTCACTGGTAAGGATGTTGTAGTGGGCTACATGGTCTAGTGTGGAGAAGTCAGAAAGTCATTGGATGTATGCCACTACATATCCCAGTCACGGGACTTAATGAAGACATTAACACTGACACAGCCTTCACTGTAGCAGCGCTCAGATTCATAAAAATCTAATGACTGCTTTAATGAATAAAGAGTCACAATGTTGTTAGCAGCATAAATGTGCTGACAGAGTGTAATGGTGTGAAAGTGTCATCCATGACTTGGGAGAAACGTGTCGTATTTACACAAGCACTTTGATAAATCTTTAATGCAATAAACACAGCAATAATAAATCACCCTTCCTGGGAGACTTTACAAGTACTCAAAGTGAAATGTGAGAGTATCAGATCATGTTATCTGTCTATGGGCGGACAGCATGTATCAGTGTGTATAGTCTATATTGTACAATTAATAGATGAATGGATAAAGATTTGGGTGTAAAATGTTGTAAGTATGCTTTTTCTAATATTATTCCTCATGTTGTAAATATTCTCACTATGCCTAGGGCCTGCATACATGAGAATAAATGTTGTTTAGTTTAGATCATATTCCATCGCTGGCGTATTTATTACCAGCCCAATTAGAAATACATACAAAATGATGTTTGAATAATTAGATTTTTGACTTGAATGACAATTATGATTGATTGATTGAATTAGCTATGTAAGTCACATTGGGAATCTTTCACCCAGTTGTACAACAAATCTTCCAACTAAATACATATATTGTTCATAACAGTTCATATAACCAGTAAATGTGTTAATGGTATGGTCTTAATTTGATGCAACACATTGGTGAGAAGACCTTCAGCGCTGCGGCCCCAACTCTGTGGAATGACACAGCTCAAGACTCATCTTTTTCAAAATTTCTACTCCTAATTTTGCCCCTCATGTGACTTTTTAGTTAAGTTTATCATTGTTTCCACTGGATGTAGCACTCTGAGCATGCTTAAACGGATGGAGTGGGCGCCATACAAATATACTTTATTATTATAATTATTATTATATAATTGAATTTTCCCAAACATACCTGCAAAATTGTTGAGGGTGAAATCGGCAGGATGGTTGTACCGCCTCATGGCAAGATCAGAGTGAGTTTGACGAAACACGACGGTAGTGGAATCAAGAGGACCCGAGCTACTGGCTACAGGCTGGAAGTCAACATACAAGAACATCTTTAAAATGTAATCATTATTCAATGTATTTCCTTAAATCACAAACAGAAACACTGAGCATGAGAAGATTTCACAATGAGTTGACAAGACTGGTTTCTACATTAATATGTTAAATGTTCATACTATAGTTAGACAGTGTATATACACTAACCAGAACTGACTAACCAGAATACACTAACCAGAACTGACTACAGTTTCTCTGGCAATGGTGGAAGGTCTGTTAACCATGTTAACTGTTAACAAGAATAGAGCAAGTGTTACAGTCATAACAGTAATATGATGAGTGACTCCACTAGCATCATAATATGATTACAGCATTCAAATTATTAATTGTTATTACACATGCATTACAACAACTAAATGTCACATTATTAATTTTAATTGTATCATATCATTCCAGTAATTTAATCCAATCCATGTTAATAAATATATAGTTACAATGTAGATGTTACTAGACAATGGGTATCATAATAAACAAATTAGTGCAAACAGCTTAGAACATATGTTCACAGGCATCAAAGCTAAAGATTTCCCCCCCAGGAGCCATTTGGCAGGAGAGGAGCCATTTGGCTCCTGAAGATCCAGAAACACTTAAAATACGTGAAATACTGGTTGCCAAATGCAGAATTAGGTCGCAATGGCTCCAAAATTAGTTGCTAAATTGAGCGCTGGTTCACATAAAATACTGGTAATTATAAATTTCCTAGTCATAGGACTGTACTGTGTTACTTTAAATTTTAGTAAAATTAATTGTTACAATTTGTTAAACATTTCCCACACAGGACTTGAGAGCAGCTGGTTGTTAGAGTGCAGGGATACTCACAGTTATCTGGTGTTCTCGGGTAAAAGATGTGCTAGTAGGTAGAACTTGCAGAGATAGAGTTGAAGATACGACTCTGGTCTGTAATGTTACAAGTACAACTGATAGGTTAGTACAACTAATAACTGCCATCATTAGCATGATTAGTGCTAGTGCAACTCTTAGTACTCTAACATTATAGACCTATTTTTACAATATTTATAGATGGGATTATCATATATACAAGTTTTAAATATGATGATGATAACTATAGATTAGCAGAATCTTCTAAAGATAGATTATTCAATATTTGGACAACAATATGAGCAGTGTTCATACAATAAGCCCTTTGCATATACTGCAATTAAGTATGTTTAAATCATATTGCCACAAGATTGGAATCAGAAGGTGAGAAGATTCCATTAGATCACTGATTTTATGACATGTTTAGCTCAAAATGTCATATTGTACTAAAACTGACAACTTTTATGTCATAAATCTAAGTCATGCCATAGAGTAATAAAAACATGCAGTTACGTGACAGTGCAGTAGACATTGAACCACACAATAGCCATTATCATGCTTATGTGCTGCTATCAGAAACTACAATAATCCAGTTGTAATATTTCTGGAAGTAAACGACATATATACATGTCATACATCTCCACCCTATAAATACTTAATTCGTGGAAATAATGTTGCATAGTAATCTTTATAATAAACATTGTAGTGTTTTTTACAACTTTTTTGGTAACTATGACAATCCTAATACCAATAGTAGTAATTACAGGTACAAGACAATTGTTAGAAATAACTTTAAATGAATAGAAATCAATCGATGTGATGGATGCTAACACAGGGTGTGGGCAGATGTAGAAATAATGCTAGCCATACTACTAACCTAAAGAAACTAACACAAATTTTGATATTAATTTGATAAAAGTTGGACAGGAAAAGCTGAAAAAGGATGAATAGAAAGTGAATCACAGGACCTGGTAGTTGACTCATAACTTCTTTCAAATATCAATGTTGATCAATGGTGAACAAGACAAGCAATGAACTGAACATTCTACATACATGCAAATATACTTGAAAAGGTGAAGAGTTGGAAAACCACAAGCACATCAGGGGAGGCATGCTCTTTCTCTCCCTCCCTCCAATCATTTGGCTATCTGCTATTTCATCGACACTTTACATACATGTATATATATATATAGATTTATCACATAACATAGGAGTTTGGGAGGGCAATAAACCCATGCTATAAATATAAATATAGTGCAATAACACAATGGATTTTAATAATTTTATTTATATGTGACATCAAATTCTTTTTGGACTTTAATTTTTTTTAGAGCTTCTCCTTGGGACCTAATTTGTCGAAGATTAAGTTAGAAGATTTCTTCAATGGAAAATGCAAACACATTTATTAACATTTACACATTTATTTGGAACTATATTTTGTCTACATGTTTTAAGTTAACCCAGTTCCCAAGACATTCAATGCTCTCCATGCTGCGAGACACATGCATCCCAAGGTGGGACCAGTCTGCTGAAATCAGCTAAGCTGGAAGGCGACTGTCAAAGCAGTAAACCCCACCACCACCATGACATTTGCCTATATAGTGGTTGTGACTGAAAATCGATATTACAATATTTTCTACAGTTACCATGGTTATGTGATAAATAGAATCTCACATTCGTGTTCATATATTACTGAATTTATTTAACTTGGCCAAAATGAAATTATGCTCGGCAGAGCCTCACATAATATCAGTTTTGCCAGCTCATTAAATAAATTCAGTAATATATGACCACTCATATGAGATCCTCTATCTACGTAGTACCCCCACCCCCCTCTCACCACCCCCAACCCCTCAATCATAGTGCTTCCATCGCCCAAGTAGTGAATCTGTTAAATCCTTTATCCCAAAAGTTATAATTACTACTTAATAAATTGTCATTATCAGATGATAATATACTATTACTGAGCCAACTACCATTTCCTTTGATTGATTGGCGTGAAGTATATACATGATACATGCAGATATTTAACTAGAAAGGTATTGGTACTAGAAAAGTATGCTGAATTTTGGAAAATAAATGGAAAGCTTACAGTATTATTAAGAGGTTACTATGACCTGAGAGTTGACAAATATTGCTGTGAAAAAAAAGACATCATTGACTCGATTGAGAACATGTCACTATAAACAATATCAACATAACAAACTAAACACATATAAATAATATCAGCATGTTTTCTACATGGCCATAATCATGGAAAGTTATCTCCCTTGACTACATTCAGCCATAGTGGCAATAAATTATGAGCAAAGGTGGAGATCACAGCCCTCCTTAACTTTTAAACTAAAAGTTGCAAAATGTATCTCATAATTCTATATACATCTAGCATATCTAGGTTTCAATTTTTCAACCAAACAATCAATCGTAATTACCATTTTTACAGTAATTAACGAGAATTACTCTGTATTACTTTGTCCTTCAATGATGTACTGTTTTACATTGGCACTGCTATTATCCATTGGAAGTTATGAAACAGCCTGGGATTTTTCATAAATACAAGAGATCATTGCAACAATAATGATTATTTAGTTGGTAGATAGAAATCTAGATATTTGTGAAATTGTGAAAAATAATTTGCCACCGATAGTCAACAAAATTGGTCAAATGACGGGGGACTGTGATTTCCACCTTTGCCACATTATGCCACATAAAGAAAGCTAAAAAGATGACTAAGAACATTATGAATTGACAACTCAGAGTTGGTAGATCCTAATCATGAAAGTCCTGAGTGATATAACATGCTTTAGAACTATAACTACTGTTTTACTATAGCCTGAAAGATTATATATGATCATGCCCAAATTGTCCACTGGCAAAAATAATCTTTCATAAACATTATAAATATTACAAACTTGTAAAACAGATCAATCAAAATTCAAATGGCTACCTTAAATCATACCTGGTCAGTTATGGATCATCACCATTACCATTTTTTGTTTTGTGACCTAACAACTAACAATAACATTCAGATACACAATGGTTTCAATAGGTGTCGGCGACCGGCAAATTTGTCCATCTATTACCCTAATTTGGGGAGATGGGAGATATTAAATTGAAAATCAACTTTATTATTTTGGGACAACTGTGTGAAAATGAGACTAAGCTAAATGTCTAATTAATATGTGTGAAGTCTAAAGTGAAGGTTACTCTTGTGGAGCACATTTGCTCTCTCGCTCTCTCTCTCTCTCTCACACACACACAAACACACAACTGGCCTGAACACTTATAATGTGCCATAATGTGACTGTGTTAAATACACCTAAGCATGTCCCAAATCTCCCAGTTTTGACAGATGACCATAACACAGCATTACATGTCTATACTCTGACATTGACAGCATCCCAACAATCTCATAAATAAAATAATTAGAAGTAATTAAAAGTAAACTAAAGTATACTAAATCAACAGGGTATCGGTTCTCAAAGCTCTGTTTACTATGAGACCATAAGCACTCTTGTATCCATCTCTTATACATGGCGATCGGGATTGTAAGACTTTATGGTCTCATAGTAGATATATAGAGAATCTCACCCAAGTGTCTTGGAATATCAAATATATCAACACGAGTTGTGAAAGTTATTAAATCTACAGCATGACATCACAATGGTAGAAAAATCAAATAAACAATCAAATACACCAAGAATTGGGTCAAACGATTGTTATTTGAAAGCGATATCTACTGTGAAAAGACAGTATTGGGTGATAAATAGAGAATTTCACCCAAGTGTCTTGGAATATCAAATATATCAACATGAGTCATGAAAGTTGACAACAACACAATGCTATGACATCACAATTGTAGCAATGACATCAAAATCAAATAAATGGTTCAAGCGATATCTACAGCATGACTTCACAATCTGTGAAAAGACAGTATTGGGTGATAAATGAGAGCTTTGTGAAACGATACCCTGGTATTTACATATGATTTGCCTACCTCCTTTGCCACAGTAAATCTGCTTCTTGGCTTACTGTAGCTGTACATTATTTAAATAGTTAATAATGCAATGTTGTGCGTATTTTGATAAGGGTTCATTAGTCACATTTTAATGTCATCTGAATGAACCCTTATTAGTGCATCACTCCCAGTGCACAACACTATCCTTAACTTCACCTGGACTTGCCAACAACACAACTGTGACAACAGTCAACTCAACAGTGATTGAGCACTCGTGCGTTTAATTATCAAACCATGCTTCGGTTTCACTTGATAGAAAACATGCCTTGCTATTCATTTCAATGTGTTCACGAGCAAAATCAGTAAAAGCTGTTTTTCTTTGTATCAGCATACGGTGTGAGAAACTTGTGCCCAAGATCTACAATTTCTAATAACACAGACGCCATCTTGAAACTTAGGAAGCTTTCGTCATTGCGCACGCGCACAGGAAGTTGAACAGGTGCGTGCGTGATATCCGGACACAGCCGTCACAGGCGAAGTGTTTCTAATAATCAATCTTCTCATTATCTGACAGGTGTCTAATAAGACAAAAACATGGCTTCTTTTGATCCCATTGGTTTGTACATAGTTTCCATGTGACAGATTTGAAAACGATATTGAGATAGGTTTATTCACGTATAATGCTTCACAACGTCAAGGGTTAATAAATGACGTCACTGACGTTATGCAACTTGAGTAAATAATGATCTACTGAGTCTCGATCATGTAAATGAACATCCTTAATTAATTGTTAATGATTGCACATTATACAGAGGTTGCTATTAATTTCTTAGTTCATGCCGTAAACTATGTAAACAAATCACAATATTCAGCAAAATAATCTGAGAAGTAACAGTAGAAAACACAAAGAAGTGGTGTTATTCTACACCATACATAGTGTATTGAAGTTTCAAAAATAATTTTTAATCGTAAACATGGTAAATACATCATCACGTATTTCCAATCTCGAGCTCAAATAAGTGGTGTTATTCTACACCATACACAGTGTATTGAAGTTTCAAAAATAATATTTAATCGTAAACATGATAAATACATCATCATGTATTGCCAATTTGGAGCTAGGTATGGGATGTGCTGTCTGTACTGTACATGGCAATACAGTTATTACCCTTGGTCTGTCAGTACCAGCCTGTGCTCGCAGATTTACTCAGCACTACAGATGTTGCGGATTTCCTCCTCTCCTAAACTGACAAGCCGTGATAAAACATAATTAGTTTTCTTGTTCATCTTAGTGTAAAAAAACACATAAAAATCACTGTTTAAAATACTTTTTTTTTTCTCACCCCCAAAATAACTATCTAAGCTTGTCATTTGTTGCATACAAATTCTGACTGAATAGCTTTCACCACGACTTTATTCAGAACATCAACATATCCGCTTCAATCCACTTCGTGGAGACTGGGTGCTAGTTTCTCCACACAGAGCGCGGAGACCGTGGAAAGGCCAGGTTGAGAAACAGGAAGTGGAGAAAATCCCCCGCCATGATCCCAATAATCCTCTCTGTCCTGGATCCACCAGATCAAATGGAGAGGTGAGAGGCCAGCTACCAAATAAGGAGAAAGTTTTTGAGATCAAATGCCAATTTTGTGTTAATTAATGTATAGTCGGGGCTGGTGTAGGACTGGTAGACTGCTGAGCCAAAGGTACTGAGTACAAACCTGCTCTGGAGATTTTGCGTCAATGTTCATGGTTACCTTTCCAATGCCATCATGATAAGAGGTGCTGTCTATTGTCAAAGTGCAGGTATCATCCTTGGCTTGTCAGTCTCAGCTGGTCCTTGCAGGTTTACTGCAACACTAAGTGCTACAGGTGTTGCAGGCTTCCTACTTCTGTAAACTAACAACTTAGTAATAAATTGATTTGAGCAGCTTTAAATCTCAACATTGAAAGAGCTTCAAAAACTTGCTGAAGCATTCATAAAATCTCCATTAACTCTCCAGAGAATACCTTTTGTTGTAGGTAAATCCTAACTATGAGAGCACATTCATGTTTAGGAATGACTTTCCAGCTTTGCTTGAAGAAGGACCGGCTCCCCGTGAGTTCAATAGGGGACACTTTTCATGTTTCATGTATTTTTAAATATTATTTATTAATATTATTGTTGGATTATTAATGTTTGTACCTTCCACATGAACATTTTTCTGGTTCTTCTGAATAAGGAATTAACAGTAATGTTTTGTCGTCTTGATTTAATTTACCAAATTGGTTTTTAAATGCTTGCCATGTAAGTTAAGAATCTCTCCATACCAATGCTGTGTACTGACGCCAGCCATTCTCACCCAGCCAGTAGCGAGGACCCGTTGTTCCAGGCAGCACCGGCATTCGGAACCTGCAGAGTGATGTGCTTCCACCCCAGGTCCGACCTCACTCTGCCAGTCATGTCCCATGCAGATGTCCGTAAGATTGTCGACGCCTGGGCTGATGTCAACTTGGAGCTGGGGAAGAAGTTCCTCTGGGTGCAGGTACCATGTAATGTTGCCTTCTTTTATTATCATGTAGAACTTAGAAGTATGGCAGCAAGGAACCAGGGGTGGGTGTTGGGGGGGTGGGGGGGGGGTGTCTTAGGAGATGTATGCCCTAGAGAGAGAACAGCATTAATAAATAAAACAAATATTAATTCTACCAATATTCAAGGATATTAACGATACTGATTGGATGTTTAAAAAAATATAAATTAGGTCTAATTAGAACTGAATAATGACTGATTAATGAATGCATGTAAACCTAGTCTTCAAAATGTCCAGGATCAATCCTCCAGACCCCACTCACAAGACTTTGAATAATTATAGTTTATATCACTATAGGCAACTTCAATGCCAAAATGCCATTTTCTTTATGCATGCAGGGGTCATGAAGTGCATTTCATTATGCCTACATTAAAAACAGACCACGTCCACCTCGACCACAATAGATACCATTATGGGTTTTATTTCTATAGGTCTACCAGGAAATCCAGGAAATGATGTCACTATATTTGCCAATGCCAGGAAATCGCACTTTATGATGGGAGCACATCCCCAAACTACATTTCAAAATGTTCGGGAAGCACACACCCCAGGCCACACGTAGTCTAGATAACATTATGGGTTGTATTTCTTTAGGTATACCAGGAAATCGTACTTTGTATTGCCTACATTTCTAAATTTGCGGGAAGCACACCCCCAGATCACACTAGATAACATTGTGTTGTGGGTTTTTTTGCTATAGATATCAGGAAATTGTACTTTGTTATGCATACATTTAAAAAAAAATTGGGAGCATGCTATCCAAACCCCACTGAATAATGGGTGTCAAAAATGTAAATTTTTGTTCTGTAGACACAGGAAATTATATTTTATTATGCTAATATTTCAAAATCTCCGGTGCTTAAACATGGGTGCTAAAATCACAATATCTTTACCGATGCCAGGAAGTCACATGTATAAAACCCGGAACCAGTAGGTAACTAATAATAGCACAGACTAGCGACATGTGCTATCATACTATAACATGAAGGATACTTCTTTCACAAATAGGCCTACTAGTATACAGATTGAGACCCCATTTGTATTGAGATTAATTTTAACCATAGTTATAATGTTTTAAGTGTCTAATCATTCAATATTTTGGCCTATGTGTTGCAGATATTTGAGAACAAGGGCGCCATGATGGGATGCTCCAATCCTCACCCACATTGTCAGGTGAGAAACTCCTCGCCGACATTGTCAGGTGAGACAATCCTCACCCACATTGTCAGGTGACAGAAGGCCTTTCATCAGGTTGATGGGAACATTCAGTATCATGTAACTATGTGTGCCACCATAGCCACAACAACAGCACTTATTTTTGAATAATAGGAATACAATCTCGGACACATTAAAACATTTGTTCCAACACCACGGAATCCTGCACACAGCTGCTAATGTCAGTTGTATCTACAGATATGGTGCAGTTCCTTCCTGCCCAATGAGGTGTCAGCCAAGGACCGCACTCAGAAGGAGTTCTATGACCAGCACCACAAACCCATGCTGATGGACTATGTGGAGAAAGAACTGAAGAAGAAGGTAGGACAAGAGGACATTGATTGAAGGATAAGTTGACTGAAGGATAAATGTCAGTGTTTGACTCCTTGCACTGATTTTCTTGCACTATTTCACAAGAGGCAAACCTACAATAATAGAAATGTGACAGTATGACCCATTATTTCCAGGAACGTATCGTGTTAGAGAACAGTCACTGGGTATGGCTGGTTCCATACTGGGCTCTGTGGCCATACGAGACCATGCTGCTTCCTAAACGCCATGTCCTACGTATTGAAGATCTCGCAGATGTCGAGAGAAATTGTAAGGTTATATGGGTCATTCATTCCAATCTTAATGTATGCATTGAGTCGCTAAAATACATGTCTGTAATTAGAGGCATATCTGGAATTTGTAGAATGGTTGAAACAGTGGTCATGAATTATTTCCTGTATAAAGAATTTACAATATTGAAATTATCATTGATCACAAGAAAGTACTATACCATGATAGTTTCTATTATAATGATAACTGCTATACCACGTTATTTTTCCTCTGCAGCTCTTGCTGAAATCATGAAGAAATTGCTATCGAAATATGATAATATGTTTGACATCTCATTCCCATACTCCATGGGTTGGCATGGTAAGTGATTTATGCATCTAGTTTATTTTGATATTAATATTTTCTTTCAATATTGTCTTAAAAGTCCATTCAAGACAAAAACAATTAATGATTTTTTTCCCAAGATACAATAAAATATTTCCTGCATAAATCATTTAGGGGCACCAACTGGAGAGAGACTAAAGGGAGATAATCAACACTGGCAACTTCACGCCTTGTATTACCCGCCCCTTTTGAGATCTGCTACAGTTAAAAAGTTCATGGTAGGATATGAAATGTTGGCCCAAGCTCAGCGAGACCTTACAGCAGAACAGGCAAGTCAAGTTTAGTCAGAATCCAAATTATTTTATGTCTATTCAGAATAGGGGTGTATTTGTCTATCCACCAGTTTGATATACAGTGGACCCATGATAAGGCCAAAATAATATATAGGTGTGTCTCCTGTAACATTGATTTTCAAAATAGAGTAGGTAGGTAGGGACATTTTTTTAAATTGCAACAAAAAGATAGGGCAGGTAATTTATTGTAACATTGTATTTTTCAATAAACATTTGCAAATGATAAAATTCAATTTTCAAGATATTCATTGGTTAAAATAAGTCCATCTGCGAAAAGTGTATTCTGTAGACCATGGCAGACTGGGAACTATTTACCAAAAATAATAAATTCTAATGGTACTACACCGGTAGACCTGATTTCACAGGGTATTAATACTATTGACACAAATAGGTGACGATCTGTGATTGTAATGGACACAACTGTAACTGGTTTCTATCGTTTCCCAGAGATGTTTCACAGTATATTATTGATGCTTTGAAGGTATATGTATCCAAACTATAATAAATATAAAAGTGGAGCAAGTCAAAGACAAAAGTTGAGGGTCGGCGTCATAAAAACTTATTTATTTAAATTCTTGAAATTTTTTCTATGGTTGTCACATTTTTATGATGGTCGGTCGGGCTACCAGAAACAGGTATTATTCTGATATCATATGCCTAATCCAGCCATCGATAATCCAATTCTCCTGGTATCTGATTGGTTTTGACCTGTAACCAAACTTTTTGCTCTATAATTTGCACCGATGGTCAGATGATATGAATACACAAAAAGAAACTCCTTGGTCTGTCAGTACCAGCTGGTGCTCGCAGGTTTACTGCAACATTCTGTACTACAGATGTTGCGGGTTTGCTCCTGCTCTAAACTGAGACAAGCTGTGATATACGTGAGAGAATCTTAAACCCCAATTATTTAAAACAAAAAAATAAAGCAGTAACTGTAAGTTATTATGTTTATCAGTAATATAAATTATTACCTTTGCAACTGTTGTGATACAGATTCCAAATATGGTTATAGATTCTAAATATGGTATACAATCCAATGCACCGATGGTTTAAAGTGGCCGTGATGAATGGAGAACACAGCCAGGTTTAACAACATGCAAATGATTTAATTTCAGGCTGCCGAGAAGTTGCGGAATCTACCTGAAATCCACTACAAACTAAGGGAATCTTATTTATGATCATGAGCATACATGACCAATAATGGGGGGTGGGGAGAATCATTTAAAACCTCAAACTTGCACAAATACATAAATACATTAATACAAATTCTAACATTTTAAACCACAAACTGCAGCATATCCACATTGTTTTATATTTATTTTTAATATTGAATGACAGATTTTTATTTAACAATTCACAAAAATATGGAACAGGTATTATGTATTTATTGACAATAAGGATCTATGCAATGAGTAAACGTGAGGTGTAGGAGTGGGAGAGTGGGTGGAGGCTGGTACAATAACACAAATGTACATGTACTTGAAAGCAATAACTATTGTTGAGTCTGTTATAAGTACAGTATTATGCGAAGTCATGTATGTGTGAAATAATCCCGCTGCGACATAAAGAAATAATTCAATCGATCAATGAATTTGAAATTATTTTTTTTGAGGGTGAGGCAAGTGGGTTATGTAAATAATTGTGGTGCCCAAATTAGGATATTGAATTGAAATGCCATATGAGTACAGCAACATATTTTGTAAACCTGTTTGAAAAGTGCATACTTCAATGCTTTTATTTTATTGGGAAATTGGTGTTTTTACAGATCACAATATTATTATTAATCTTTGATGTAACAATTTCCATATGCATCAAACTGATATCTAAAACATTAACAAAGTATGACACATTTCAGTTTAATTTTCACATATCCATTGCAAAATAATGTATTTACCATGGTGGTTTTTGCTAGTCAATCATGACATTTATAGCAAGATGTATATGTCTTTCTATGTTTTACAATAGATTAAATATATTTTACCAAAAAGATGTGTTTGTTCCACATGTTCCAAGGTGTCTTAGTTTGTGTACCTTTGCATACTCCTGTATGTATTAGTTATAGCAGGAAGCACTGAAGACACTGCAATATACTACACACAGTACTCTACTGTAATGGATCAAAGTGTGCATTACGTATCTGATACGAACCATTATCACATCTGTTCAGAGTAGTGCACGGCGTACTAATTTTCTACCGATATTACACCTTGAATTGGAACATCGGATGGCTTCAACATGAGCAATAAAGGAAATTAAACTGTCTACTAAGAATGTTAGTGTATTTTGACAACATTGACACATAGTATCTGTTTAACTGGCATCTCTGATGGTTAAAGAATCGTATCCTACCATGCTGGTAACTGTCGGATTTCTCGAAAGAAATTAAATAATTGAGAGTAAATGCTGCATGTACAAAGCTTCTCATCATACATCTGCTCAACTTTGTTTTATAGGAATTCACTATTGAATTACAGATCAGTGGGATATATAACAGTGAAATTTATCTTGCTGGCGGTACTTCACTCCACAGTTGCTGCTTAGTTGTATACGCCAAAATTGTTGGCATTCATTTCTAGCTATCCAACCATATTTTCTGCTGTCTCGCGACTGTCACTGAGTCTAGCGTCGTGATGTATTAGCTTCATGGCAGAATGAGAATGCTAACAACTCAACATTAATTCCTAAAGTGAAGTGAAGAAACGGTGTTCTTTGCTGATAGTGAAACTAAGGAACGGTGTTGTATGCTGATAGTGAAACTAAGGAACGGTGTTGTATGCCGATAGTGAAACTAAGGAAACGGTGTTGTATGCTGATAGTGAAACTAAGGAACGGTGTTGTATGCTGATAGTGAAACTAAGGAACGGTGTTGTATGCTGGTAGTGAAATTAAGGAAACGTTGTTGTATGCTGGCAGTGAAACTAAGGAACGGTGTTGTATGCTGGTAGTGAAGTTAAGGAAACGGTGTTGTATGCTGGCAGTGAAGTTAAGAACCGGTGTATGCTGGTAGTGAAATTGAAGAACGGTGTTGTATCCTGGTAGTGAAAATTAAGAACGGTGTTGTATGCTGATAGTGAAACTAAGGAACGCTGTTGTATGCTGATAGTGAAACTAAGGAACGGTGTTGTATACTGGTAGTGAAACTAAGGAACGGTATTGTCTGCTGGCATTGAAGTTAAGAACCGGTGTATGCTGGTAGTGAAATTGAAGAACGGTGTTGTATCCTGGTAGTGAAAATAAAGAACGGTGTTGTATGCTGATAGTGAAACTAAGGAACGGTGTTGTATGCTGACAGTGAAACTGAAGTAAGGAACGATGCTGTAGGCCATGATAATAAAGGACGTATTATGGCGACGTGTATCGACACGTTTTATGTCAACACTCATAGTGACAATGTACACGAATGTCATTGATCAACTTGGGCATTGTGTGTCTGTAGTCTGTAGAAGTGTACGCTTTACACGTACTTCGTAATAGAATCAGGACAACTTGTATTATATATAACATTTTATTTCCAACAAGTCGCTCACATGTTGACCTTCTCCACGGCAGCAGCGAGTTGACATGTTCAGATACAACAAATTCCAACAGTCACAGAAGCAAAGTGGCGTCATAATTTACAAACCAATACATTCACAAGAATAATGCATAATGCGAGTGGCAAGTTAGGCTACAATATATTGTATTTAAAAAGAAATGTAATGGTCGAATAAGGTCCTATAGCAAAAGGTCGACATTTAGACTAGATCCTAGAGGAAAACCTTAAAGAAAAGGACGATAGCTCAAACTATTTGGCCATTCATTTGACAAAAGCATGTATTTGTAAAAGAAGCATGACATATACTAGAATTTACAGGTTTATATAAAATTCTACTGGCTAAAACAATTCATGCACGCAAAGAAATATACAGGCAAGTTTCTATATTTCAATATCACAATGAGACATCAAAGGCTTGCTTACATTTCTGACAGGAAAAATTACATGTAATTGAACACGAGACATCGTAATAACCTAACCAGTCCACTCCATTCACAGTAGGCATATGGAAGAGCAAGAATCATTCATATATATTATAATATACACACATGTGTTTGAAGAATATGTTACAATGAATTATCGGTCTCATTTCTGAAAGACATACATGTAACCGAATTGTAAATATAGACATCAGTCCGACATTCGCAACTACACGTGTTGGTGTGTTTTCAAACGGAGATATATACGATTTAAGACACAGGCGCTCGCTCGTTGGTCAACTAGTACCCAAAACAATATATGCAAAGTAAAAAATAGAAAAAAGGGTGTTTGTATAAGTAGAAACAGCATAGAGCCATTCTAATACAGTCTTGCTCGGATATATCTAGTCCGTTTTCTATTCATGTATGTATGCGATTCCATACATTTACGCGTACATGCATTGCTGTTCTCTCGTCGAGCGCCTTTGAACTACAAGACTAGTACTGTGCAATATCTTGATTTTAATGCGGAAGACTTAGATTGTGATTGACAACATCTCCTCGCATTGAGCATAAGGTAGCGCGTTGATACGTCCGCTATATGGCCAGCAAGTCTTCAAGACATATTCAGTCCTCTCTGAATTCTGAGACTCGGTATGTAGAAAAGTCACGGAAACCACGAACTGATCACAATTCACATCAATAGCACCGGAACACGGTGTCAATTGCACTCTCAGACGCTGGTCCGTCTCTACACAAACACATCGTGGTATATGATGCAGGCAGAATCACTATAATTGGCTGAGAACGACGTCACAGTTTCGGTTATCACCTGTTCAGCTTATTGAATCTCGCTACTAAATCCTCAGCAGTTTCTCTCTTTGGCGTATCTCTAGTAGACGTCACTCGTAGAGAGCCTCCAGCTCCGTTCAACATGTTGGAATCCGTGTTCACATCTGCCGAATGCTGACGCATTAGTTTGGTATACCTCCTCACAAACGCTCGTCTAAGGGTGTTGTTCTTGTCCACGACTGTAGACCTGCTCCGCCTGGCGCGATTCTTCTTCTTCTGTGTCGTAGTCTCGCCATCGTCGTCGGGATTAGGTGTGGACTCTTGTTGGAACGCAGGATTGTCGAAGATTCCTGGGAAGGGGTTTTCGGAGGCTGAAGCGTTTGGTACGTCGCTGTCTTCGAATGGTCTGGTTGGATTTGCCGTGGGTCCGAACTCTCCGCTGCTGGAATACAGGTTGTTGTAGTCGAAGTCCTGGTCCGTGAGATCCTCGTCAATACCACGTAGCCTCTGCAACATTCGAGCGTACTCCACAGCCTCACGGATATGCTTCTTTGGATCATAGCGTTTCCTGCAGCACCGGAGATCGGTGGATGCCAGGATGTGTAGCAGTGTTCCGTATCGATGTCGCAACATTGCCGCGAACTGGAGTAGAAGGATGAATGCGAAGACCACCAGGAATACCAGACCCAGAGGTTCGATAGGCAACGGCTTTCTTCCAGGCCGAGGGATCGGGATGCTGACTTTTTCCTTGACGCTTTGCAACATGAAGATGATGATCATCCAGAACGCATTCATCATGAAGAAAGCGAATGCCACGTTGTTTCTCAATGATTTCAGGTCCTGCTGTACTTTTACTTCATGGGCACGATCGGATGCTATTGGGTTAAGATATTTGGCAATACACCTCTGCCAAAATTCGATTTCTCTCATAGGCAGATATTGGACTTCGCCGCTCTTTAAGCTAGGATCCTCTATCCACCTAGGGTTTATTAGCTCATCACGTTCTTCTTCAAAGAACTGTTCCTCTTCTGAGGACGACGTGGTCGTAGCAGAGGCATCACCATGTTCAGCCTCCTCCTCGATATCATTGATGTTAGTAGATCTCTTGGACCGCCTTGACCTAGATGAGGACCGCCGACGCTGATTTTGAAACCCCGTGCCCACATTTCGCATCCCAGCTTCGACCTTGTCCAATTTCTCAATGACTTGTCTAAGGATTTCAGTGTTCAGATCCTGGATTCTACTGCCGCATAGACGTCGGAAGAAACGAAAGACTCCGCTGCAGCATGCATTGTCGTCTTCATGTCGGGTAAAGAATGACATCCATCCCGCTTGGTTTGGAATTTGGGCTGAAGCTATGTATTCAGATTTTGGTCCAGGTATTCTAGTTGCCACTTCCCTAGTTCCCCAGGACACAACATGGAGATTACACATCGCGTACACCATCAGCAAGACGTAACCAGACGGGATGCACAGGAAATACAGAGCACCTGGCAGCAAACATATGAATTCTTGTGGATGGAAACACGCCGATATGATGAATATCGATAGCAACATCAGCAAGAACACTGCATTAGGACTGACCACACTGTCTTCTGCTATCTGTACCAGAGTCCCCACTACCACGGCCATCATCAGCAGGGAATACACGGCGCTCATGATGGCCGCTATGTTCAGCTGGGTGCTTGGTTTACAGATGAAGCAGATGATGAGATACACGACCGTCGGTGCGACTGCCAGGAAGTACGAATGCCAGAGACTGGTGCGCATGACAGCATTGAAGGCACCAGCCATCATGAGCAGAACGGTAGCCGGACCCAGGATAGTGGACAGCATGAGGAGACCCTGGTATGCCATGTACAGGTAGGAAATGTTGTCGTTGATCTTCACGGTGCCTCGGTAGCTCTGAAGGAGGTCCATGATGTTGGCGAGAGTAGAGGGGATCCATCGGCGTCGCTGGTTGAAGAACTCCTTGAAGCGTTCCGGGGCGTGTGTCAGGGCATCTGAGGCGGCACAATATTCTACTCGGTAGCCCTGCTGGAGCATCAACGTACAGAGCCATCTGTCCTCACCTGGGAATAGACAGAACATTGATTTGACACGACGACAATGTACTATATTCCCCGTTTACACCACACTCTTAACACATACTGTGTATCATGATCGTAAATAGTATATGGTCATTAGAGAAATGGATCATGATCGCCAAAGTATGGTTATTAGAGACATGTAAATATTGAACAAATAGTACAAAAAGGATTGTAGAAATGTGTTAGTTCAAAGCCATCGTCGTTGATTGGAAGGAAATCAGTTGCATATCTCGATCCGCATCGATTCAGCTGTCAACATTAGAGTTTGACAAGGGATGAAGTGCTACACATTGCTAGACCAATAACTCACCCTGATCGTACTGCAGGTAGTGTCTGGCTTCAGTGGATCTGGTGGCATACGTCCTCATCACGTTGTCGTCCATCAAAGCAGATCCTCGGAACAAACTGAAGCATCCGGGAGAACAGAGGACACAACCCAGCATGTGCTCGGTTGCCTTCTGCAGCCAATGGCCAACAGCATACTCGAAGATCTGGTACCAAACCATGGGGCCTATGGAAAGCAAAATACATTTCATTAAAATATCTATCTTTCATATACATGAATATTAAAGCATATTTATATATCGGGAAACGTTTTTCATGTATTTATGTTTAGTGAGAGTGAGTGTGTGTGTGTTTAGTGTAATTTGAATTAGTGTTAACATTAGCTGGGAGTTTGCCTGATAAATATGAATGTGCTAATCCATTATATATCTTGTAAAATTGTGTGTGCATTCGCTTATATATTTATGTATGTATGTATTAATTAATATAATAGCTATAATATTTGCTTTAATCACTATATTTGGATCTGCTGTCTGAGACAGGAAATACCATATACAGACTACTATAAAATTGACCAGACCTACTTCCAAATCAGCGTTTTACTTGGCATGACATACATGTTGAAATACCTGCATATCACACCTGGCTCTACGTACCTGAGCCAATCGGATGAATACGTCCACAAGCAGCTCCTACTTTCTTGCTTTTCCTCATCCTGTCCACCAGAAGCTGCACTGCTCCAGGCTTGAAGTCAACGTCTCCGTCCAGGGCCAGGATAAACGTGTTCTCTGCCTGTATTACAGATACACACTACGTTAGGATGTGTATGTGTACATATACTACCAGCATTCGCAGATGTGTAAGGACGAGTGCCTATATTATACCACTGATTGTAATACTAGAATTCTGAGACGTTCATGCAATAACCATTGCATACCATTGCATAGCTAGTTCTTGAGAATCAAGTCCTTACATCACAATTGACTCTTTGTCAATAATACATTTTATTTTATTTAGTTTTTACCTGTACTAAGACTTTCTCGGGGATATATTTGAAGAGGTTTCCCTTGACAAAATGACTGGCGGAGTTTCTCCACTTCTCTTCTCGTTCCAATGTGGAACTACTGCCGTGAAGGTCATCCTGCTGGCCCAGTAGTCGGTAACCCAGCAGATAGTACATGTACATCACCTGTAGACAAACGGAAGCAAACATGAATTAAATATAGCAGTAATATATTTACTACAGTGTTCCCAATACATGGACTGGGCGTAGACGTATGTGGTATCGGGACTGAGTCTCAGTTGCTGTTGCTGTCTTGATAAGCACACCGTGTGCGCCCATTGACAATCTTATGATATTGGCCGTGCATCATTACATTGGTGATAAGACTTATATATCTGAATATGGATAACAACTTCCCACTAAATATATAGTAGTGTACGGAGTTCCTAGATTACTAGATACTTGGTACTAAAGTTGACTGGTGTCTTGATGACGTGTAACTGATGTTTCACTGAGATTATTACCAATTGGATATTCACGATCCTGTAGCTTGTTCAAGATGTTGAGGACTCACCTGTGACCATCTCTTCTTGTGACGTATCTTCAGCCTGTCCTTGAAGTGACTTATGAGGAGATTTCCCCCGGGAAGGGTCCACACCAGACGGCCGCCGTAGGGGGTGGGAATTTTCACTGGGGGCATCAGCTTGATCTCAGACTCGTGGATTTGACTGAAATTTTATAGAAACAAATAAATTAGTAAATTGTTGAATATTGTCCCTACAGCTGAATACATCTACAATGCATTGGAATAGTATTGTCGACAAGCGTTGAAAATGCATATAGTGTGACTCGCAATTTTACCACCTGCCTCATCACGATTGTTATTTGAATTCGAGTAGTGTAATAGCGAGAGTCCTAACTATCACTATGTCATTAAACAAAATTGATACCCCTAGAGAAAACCAAACATGTAGACACTGTACGTCACCCGCCGTAGCGGACGAACATCATTATCTATTTCAATGTGAATCCATCGCCCACCTTAGAACCCTATACATACGTAATTATATAAGTTGATCAAAGCCCGTTTCAACAAACCGTATTATGAATTTGCACAAAACATCCGATCTAAAGAATTTATCTAAATACTTAAATCACGTCTTCTTACTATT
The DNA here is from genome assembly GCA_032361225.1 of Lepetodrilus schrolli. Taxonomy (NCBI): domain Eukaryota; kingdom Metazoa; phylum Mollusca; class Gastropoda; order Lepetellida; family Lepetodrilidae; genus Lepetodrilus; species Lepetodrilus schrolli. The sequence continues at coordinate 3,161 of JAUTBT010077352.1, read as the reverse complement.
CAAATAGTATGGCTATTAAAACATACAATACCAGTTATATTTTCTCCCCCTGTCTTGTTCATGTATGCTATTTATTTCTCTATTTTCTAATATGTAATCTCATGTACCACCGTATAGGTGGTTTAGAGAAATAAAATGAATTTGCAAGAGCCGTATCAGTTAGAGCACCGTCTTGAAGGCTTGGTATTGGATGGAGTCCAATCGTTTTGTGATGCTACTGGATTCGATTTGGATTGCCTCACATCCGTATTCCAGCTTAGACCTGATAAGTTCGATACAAGGTAAACAGAGTTTCATCGAGGACCCCTACGTAGTCCCAGTGACAGCTCTGAGGACATTCAAATCTTTATTGCATCTGGCAACTAAGTTGTCGACATGTTTTGACCATGTTAGATGCTGGTCGAAGGTGACCCCCAGGCATTTTGCTTCCTTCTTTAACTCCACGGCCTTTCCATTGATGAAGAGTATGGGTGTGTTTTGCTCCATACCTTTCCTCTTGAAGAGAACTCCCACCGTCTTTTCTAGGGAGAGGTTGAATCCCCATTTGTCGCATCATTTGGCAATTGCATCAAGTGAGAGCTGGAGTTTCTATTTACTGCTCCTCCGAGTGCCGAGTGTATATACTAGAGCAAAGTGGAAGTAGTCTCCAGGTGAGTCTCGAGTCTGTTACTATGTTTATCCTATAACTAATGGCGGAGCTTCGAGGAAGCTCGCTAGCGATCAAAACTGCAATTCACCACTAACGCGAATTTACACAAATGTCTACATTGTCATATAATTCCACTGTAACGTATTTAATGGTAAAGAACGAATAAGTGATTTATTGAATATTTAGACATGTTGATATGCTCCATGGAAATTTACCCCGATTATTTTGTTATCGTAAGTTCCTTGATGGACTACTCAAGAAGATACGCATAGCTATAGATTAAGTTTAGTGTCTACGTTACATTTCAGTTAGATTGTCACATATATGCTTAGTCATGATATGAGGAAATCGTTTGAAGAATATTTTATTAATTAGGCAATTTATTGTAATATGTGGAGACACCGGATGCAGGATATACTTATAGTTTGATGACACTCCTGATTTATTAATTTCTGTCGCTTAACAAGCACCTCCGAGGCACCTCCCACTTCCCAGACACGTCTCAAAGGCAAAGAAGCTATTTCCAGGCGTCTTTATTCCAGGCGTATTATGGAACGATTTTATTTCAGCTAAATGTTTTGGTCAAGCTTTGATGCATGGCAAAATAGGATGCATGCGTGTTGACCTATTGATAGTTCTTTATTGAATACAATGAACATCAATAACTTTGTAATTACTCTGTTCCAGGTGAATCATGGAGTTAGTAAGACAGATTGAAAGATTTTAAAGATGGCAAGAATACCGGATACAGTATAGTTTCTACTTCATAGTATTTGGAGTAGTTTTTGACTTCCTTGGCAGGATACATCTGGAACCGGATATTGTACGTGCTGTGACATGATAGCACCGAGCTCTGTCTCGAATCACACCTCAAACCGAGATGTGGTTGTCTGAAACCGGATATGGATGTTAATGCCGGATATTAATAAAAGTGGATTTCATTAGATGCGGATATTGATGAGAGAGGATATAGATATGAATAAAATGGATTTCATTAGATATGAATATTAATGAAAGTGGATATGGATATCAATGAAAGTGGATATGGATATTAATGATAGTGGATAGATGTTAATGAAAACCTGGCAATCACGATGCATTCGTAACTGTACCCATCCACTGAGGATCTAAGGTACCCATCCACTGAAGGTCTACGGTACCCACCCACTGAGGGTCTACGGCACCCAATCCGCTGAGGGCATACGTTACACAATCCACTGAGGGGATACGGTACCCATCCACTCCACTGTCAGCAATGGCAGCGGGAATTACTATGGAACACTTCACTCTTTTCAGATTGTCTGCGTTCTTGATAGCAAGTTCCATATGCCTTCTAGGAATTACACTTAGTTCGTTTAGCGCATTCGTCTACATCAAGCTTCCTTTACGCAACACCACCAACGTCTTTCTGACTGTGCTGTGTTTCACCGACCTGTTCCATCTCATGTTCGGGCTCAGCCGATCATTGTACAACCTCGTGGATATATTCACCGACGCCGTCTGTCCAAAAACACAGTTCGTGTTCAACTACACACACATCATCGCCTCGACGTTTCTGAGGAACTTTTCCATATGCCTTCATTGCGCCATTTGTGCCGAACGATTCGTCGCGGTCGTGTATCCATTCAGGGCTAAAATTGTCCGAATTTTCCATCATCCGAAACTGTGGCTCTTATTCCTGTGCTTCATAGACTTCATCTACATTGTGCCTTACTTCGTGAAGCTTAGATACACTCCAAACGTGGACACGTATAGAGATCCCGTGACGTCTTTGCCTAACGTCAACTTTTCTGAATTTTACAAGGACAACATCGCGTTTTTCGGATCGTACGAAATCGCAGCGAGCATGATCACGATTTATGCTCCTTTTATACTGACGATAATATTCACGTGCTTCACGGCAGCTACTATTCGAAATACGTGGCGGACTCGAATACCTCATAGAGATGGCACGTGGAAAACCGGGTATTACGTCAAACAACGTCAACGGGTTACCCGCATCGTGGTGGTGTCCTCCTGTGTGTTTGTTATACTGGCGTTTCCTACTACGTTGATAAAGTTTGCGTCCAGTATGTCGCACCGCACGTTCAGCAGAGCGGGGTCGCAGAGAAACGTCTATATAGTGTGTATGCTAATTGGATGTCTTTGTGATCTTATAGGGAATACAGTGAACTTCTTCTTATATTATATTATGAGTAGGTCCTTCCGACAGACTTTCAAAACATCTCTATGGAAAGGACGTTCGTAGACTATAGGACACAACCTTTTGTAATACCTGCTGATCATAATTGATGCCATATTTTCTTTTTACAGGAACTATCTGATGGAGATACTGATGCTATGTTTCAAATTTGAACACATATACATTCACTAACATTTTTTGTTTGTTAATCAGACTATGTGTCGTAGGTGAACTTGAAAATGTGAATGTATATTGTTATTCCCCACAAATATATATATATATATATATATATATATATATATATATATATATATATATATATATGTTTTT
>JAUTBT010077341.1:0-13165 GCA_032361225.1 Lepetodrilus schrolli | reverse complement strand
TAGTAGTAGTAGTGGTAGTAGTAGTAGTAGTGGTAGTAGTAGTAGTAGTAGTAGTAGGTGTAGTAGTAGTCCATCTAAATACCGCATTTACATTATGCACAGGGCATGTTCGAAGAGCAATCATAAAGGGGGAGGGGGGGGTGTTGTCAAAATGCGACAAAAGGACATAACGTAAAGCATTAGAGCATATATATAATGGCGTCACGGTAATACCTAGTAGAAACGAATGGTAACTGTTGCAGCAAGCAGAATAACTGAACACTGTTCAGATGGTGTGTATTCCAGTCTTCTCGTATGTCCCCATCCCTGCACCCTCAATACAAGGAAGTACGGACAATATTCACCTATATGGACATTATTCCCTTATATTGACAATATTCACCTACATGCATATAGACAATATTCACCTCCATGGACAGTATTCAGCTATATGGACAGTATTTACATATATGGATAGTATTCACCTATATGGATAGTTTTCACCTAAATGTATATGGACAATATTCACCTATATGGACAGTATTCACCTATTTGGATATTATTCACCTACCCTGGACAGTTCCTCCAGCTTGCTCTTGGCAAACTCCAGACTCTGACGTTCCACGTGTTCGTGAGGGGTGTGTGCCAGCAATTCGTGAAGAGTGATGATGTAACGAGGTATCTGAATGGAGTCAACACAACGTGAAAAGTGTCAACTGAGTCTTTCTTGTATTGGTGTGCTAACAATCTCCAAAGGGGCTATGTAGGAGCAATGAAAAGTGCAAAAGTGTGTATGTGTGTGTGTGTGTGTGTGCGCTCGCGCGTGCGTGCGTGTTGTTCTAATGCAATGGGTCAAAACAACATAAACAATGTCAATTGTGTTGTTTTAATTGTTGTTCTCGTGGCAATCTGCAATGCGGTAAAAGAAAAGTGACAATTGCATTTTGGTTCAATTCTAATGACAATCTACAAGGGGGAAAACTAACGCCAATGAAAGTTGCTAATTGTTTTTTTTACATTGTGATGACAAACTTGGGTGAAGACATACATGTAGTCAATGACAACTTCCAATAGTATGGGGATACAATCTGCAATGGTCCATACCATAGTCAAGTGAAACGTTCCAATTGTGTGGATTTTGTTATTATCATGATGACTATCTGCAATGGGTCGACACAACGTCAATGCAAAAGTTCCAATCGTGTTATTATTTTTATTGTGATGACAACTTTCCATTCGCAAAGAATCATGTTGTTGCTATTAATGACGTCTCCATTATACACAGCCATCGCTAATGCTTCAACTAACGTCCATTAGCGGCCATGATGTCTTTAAACCTACACGAATTGCCTGCTGATTACCATAGACGATGCAGTTAGTGCCCCAGTGCCGTGGAAGAAAGAGGTGATTAATAGCTTCCGGTTCCAGGCTCTCGTATTAAAGAACAGTGATCCCAATGTGTGAGCGGAATCTTTATTGATAATTATGTAAAGGATAATTGAGACCACTATTTGTCAATCAGGGCTGGTCAACCACGATTAACTGAATTCTCTCAAAGGGAAGGCTCCCTGCTGTATACGCCAAGTCAAAATGGTAAGTTATGCTGATGTTTCAATTTGCCGTTTTGACCTTTCATTTCTTGAGGATACTTTCTTTCATTTAGAATGAGCGGATTTGCAATTTGAATTTATGTTAGTTGTACGTGGTACCTGGTGCATAGGATATGTCAAAAACGTTTCCAGTGTTCGCCCCTCGCATGCTAGTTTCTCCTCGTAGCGACGTAGGAGAGTTGCGAATTCGATACGCTGTTTGTACTCGGCAAGCACCTGATACCATGAATAAAAGAATATTGGCAATTATATGAAATATACCCAAAGATATCACACTTTCATACATGTAACAGTTGAAAGTGAGGACGAATCATATATACTCAACACAATTAATTAAGGGTCAGTAGTCTTTTTGGACATATAGATTTAGCTTTACATTATTTAACAACGAAGACATTCCAAACGTCTACACCTGACCTCCAGACATTGGTCAATGCAAACGCATTGTAAGTAGAATGGCATCACATTCCGCAAGCCGAGTTACGAACCGTCGTAGAAAGCTTCATCACACAATATCTAACTCTTAATTAATTGTGTTGAGTATATTCTTACTAATTCCATTTCTATAATAATATCATATTAATGCTGGATATCTACGATCCTCTTACAGTGAACGTCAGTGTTGTAGATTAGTATGTCATATTTAATATAAACACATACCTGTAAACTAAAGTGATGGTTTCTGACATACTCCTGGTATATACTCAACATAGGAAGGAGCATATCAAAGAGATCACCTGCACAAATAAAATGCATGGAATAATAATACTAATAATTAAATAATAGTAAATAATAATAATAATAATAATAATAATAATAATAATATATGGACTAATAAGCGTGAAGCATTACGTTGAGGCTAGGCCAATGTCATATGGATTTGATTATGCCGGTATGTTACTAGTAATGAACTTTTACGACGGAGTCCCGATAAGACACTTTGCATCATTAGGACATGGTATGTATACGTATGCCCTCATGCATTACGATACCATCATAATTTAAAAAAAAAATATATATATATATATTTATTATAAAAGACACAGCATGGAGAAATTTGGGATACATTCAAACTTTGATAGAGATCAATAACGTTCAGCTTCTCGACATTGGACAAATGCTACTCTCAGAAGACAGTCGGAATAAAATTACCCTCATCCCTGAAGACTGCGTTCATAGTTTTTGTTTTAAGGACATAAATGTTTTCTTAGTGTTGCTAGTAGATGTGTTGCTAGTATCATCAAAATGAACTCTCCCAAATGCATGTATAATGACGTTTGATATATTCCGTGACGTCTTTGACTTTTTATTCGTATGTTAAATGAAAACATATATGTATGCTATTAAAAATAGCAGTGCATTTAAAAATTATTTTATAATATTAAGGAAATCTCACCTAAAACCAGCGTTGGCCAGTTCTCTAGCCTGGCAGTGAGGCCTTTCAGGAATATCTGATGTAAAAATAGCAAAGTCTCGCTGAAAGTGAAACGACATTGATGTTATTAAATGAGAAAGGATGAAGTTAACACTATTACCGACATTCCCCGTTGTGCCTATTAATCCCACACACATAGAGCAAAGTCATAATTAATCGTAGCGTTTGATGTCCTTCGCCGAGCTCTTGCGAGGACTTGGATAGCATGGCCGGGATGAGCTCTAGCGAGTTCTGAAGAGTAAAAGGCTTTACTAAAAGATATGAGGATTGACAGCAGTAAACTACTTATACTAATTCGAGGAGGACGCAAATTAGTATAGGTGGAAACTTGACACGTCGTGATTTATGTTCTATTTCAGCTGCGTGTACTCATCAGTATTAGCAAAGACAAATGTATAAATTTGGCAACTTTGTTTTGCCTCTTTAATAATCTAGATCCCTAAAGCAATTACACGTTCCCTTCAATACAGTATGATTAATAGTCCACGCAGAATACGAGGCATAGAAGGACAGGCCTATTCAATACACAAGTGATTTATATTACGATAATTTAAACATTAATTAAGATAAACATTTTATTTTCAACAACGTTGTATCTCGAGTTACAAAATGCATTTACGTACTATGAAGTTGATATATCAGGATATCATCTCAAGAAAATGTTATATCTACAATGAGACCATGGTCACCCTCTTAGCGATCTTCTCTATAGGGGCCTGGCACTTATTAGAGTACAATGGTCTCATAGTGGATATGACATCTCCGAAAAACGATACCCAGTACTGTAAAAATACTAAAAATACTATGTGCATTTATATAGAGCCGCATGCACCATTGTTCGTACTCTGTACGCTTATGGCAGTGGAATTCAAAAGAAATATGGAAAGGGTTAAAAACAGAAATAGAATAAAACCAATATAAGAATGCTTCCAACAACCAATTCTAAAACCATCCTCTGACACAAGAATTCAGTACAAATAGATATAACGTCTGAAAAAGCAGCCATTGACTACACGTCGTGAGGATGTTCTTACTAAGTTGAAGCGTGGAGGTAAAGAAGCAACTACTTTAACTTAGCATTAACTAAAATCATTTGTCATTATATGACGACACCATGACATAACATTTTATCATCTAATACTGTCTTTTCTCAATAGAAATCGGTTTAAATAATTCTTGTTTTATTTGATTGTTTATTTGATTGTTTATTTGATTGTTCTACCATTGTGATGTCATGCTGTAGATATCAATTGACCCAAGTATTTGATTGTTCAACTATTGTGATGTCATCGCTACAATTGTGTTGTCGTAGCAATGCTATGATGTCACAGTACAAATGCACAGCAGCCTAAAGATTTGACTTCACAGTAAAACCTTAATGTTGTGGCATTGCTATTCTTTAATGACTTAAAAATATTATTTGGCAAAGCCTCGGATTTAATAACTTTCACGACTCGTGTTGATATATTTGATATTCCAAAACACTTGAGTGAGATTCTCTATATATTATGTTCTTTCTGTCTACATGCACAATGTAACATGAAACATTCTAATTTTACGTTGGTGTATATAAACTATCGTGATATTGTGATACATATCATATCTTAATGACAGCTCTATCTGACAGCTCTATCTGACAATTCTATCTGACAATTCTATCTGACAATTCTATCTGACAATTCAATGCCAGTGAAGGCCAGGCAAACATGCCTTACAGCTCGGAGATTTACTGACAGCCAACGCAAATGAAATATAAATAATAATAAATACCATATTTATATATCGCAACAATGTCAAAATTACTTCATGTTCTCACATGCGTAACAGTTGGTATAACAGTTAGGTATAATTCACAAGTTGCACACACACTCTCTCTCTCTCTCTCTCTCTCTCTCTCTCTCCTCTCTCTCTCTCTCTCTCTCTCAATGTGTGACTTGTTACTCCGTGTGTGTGGCCTGTTACTAGTCAGTATGATGCTAGAGCACTGCTATCAACATTTAAGGACAGTAATGATACCGTACACAAGTAATGAAAATAGACTTCAGTAATATATTAGTGAAGTGTCAGAGACTACAAATTTGTTATCTTTAACATACACCAATACTTACATTTTAGTGCAAGGATGTGTCTGTGGTAGCATGATGTGTGTCTGTGGTAGCATGATGGGTCTGTGTATGTGGTAGCATGATGTGTCTGTGTCTGTGGTAGCATGATGTATTCGTGTCTGTGGTAGCATGATGTGTATGTGTCTGTGGTAGCATGATGTGTATGTGTCTGTGGTAGCATGATGTGTCTGTGTCTATGGTAGCATGATGTGTCTGAGTCTGTGGTAGCATGATCTGTCTGAGTCTGTGGTAGCATGATGTGTCTGAGTCTGTGGTAGCATGATGTGTCTGAGTCTGTGGTAGCATGATGTGTATGTGTCTGTGGTAGCATGATGTGTATGTGTATGTGGTAGCATGATGTGTATGTGTCTGTGGTAGCATGATGACATCAGAAGTAGATGATTACATAGTCTCCAGTGGTACTTTTCATAGAACCCTCGTTGGCCTACGGACGTCGTACCTAGCTATAGGTCATACACTAACGGATGAAGAGTTACGATTCTAAAATTACTATCGTCGCTTTGTGGAACAGGAACGAGATGTTGTTTTGAATAAGTGAGAGATAAACTTCTATTTCAAGGTCTGCATTTCACGAAAGGGCCGTACTGTAGTCCGGGCATAAATCTGGAGTACGCCATATTTTGCTACAGCAGGAAGTGACGTAATGTTTGATTTCCATTCAGTATGACTCCTTCGTGAAAGTCAGACCCGGAAGAATCCACTTCCAAATAGATACATTGGCAGTTTGATAATTCTGCTTTCATCCTCATTTCATTTCATACCTGTTGAGGAAAATAGAGTTAACATCGTCGTGTGTTATCGGCGGTTTTTTGGAACTCGCCGCCATTCTGAGAGGCCGTAGGAAGCACGTGACGAGGCAAGATAGCTGGTGGTTGTAATCCTCTTCGCATTCTACCATGCTGAACACAATGTTGTTCCTCTTGCGCATGCTCTCTGCGTGGGGCGACCGGATGTATAGCTCCACGATCTGCTTCCATCTGCGACGACACAGCCATCCGCGAAAAAAGCTCTGAACCTGTATAGACATCGTGTAACAGTAGGGTTGCTATGAGAACAGCCTGTAGTAAGATTAATGGGTAAATACTGAGGTGGATGCTAATTCACAGTATCCACCATGAGTATTGGATGTTCAGATCGAGGCCAAGGACTCACAACTGATTCACAACTGATTCACAACTGATTCACAACTGATGACGACGAACCAGATAACTTGCCAATACTTTTCAACCAAACTATCTGGTAATACAGGTGTACATTGTCTGGTCCCAGTACACGCGTACTAGCTCATGTATTACTATTTACCTTCCGCCTGAAGACGATGTGAAGGCGATGTGAAGGCGATGTGAAGACGATGTGAAGGCATTAGTTACAATGGTGACCCTAACCATAGCATTTTAGAAAATCAAACATACACAATTACCAACAAATATATATACAAATGTAAGCATTCTGAACATGAATTTCATTTTAGCCAATTGATATAGAGAAATATGCCTCTCAAACAAACGAACAAAAACAACTGGCACTCAGCGTTAAGTGGAGAACTTTACTTACAGATTAACTATTATGTATTAATTTATATTACCCCCCCCCCCTCCCCACCAACCCCCCTCTCTTTCTATCTCTCTCCTATCTCTATCTCACTCTATCTCTATCTCTCTCTCCTCTCTCTATATATATCCTCTCTCTCTCCTCTCTCTATCTCTCTCTCTATCTCTCTCTATCTCTCTCTCCTCTCGCTATCTCTCTCTCTCTCCTCTCTCTATCTCTCTCTGTCTCTCTATCTCTCTCGCTCTATGTCACTCTCTCGCTCTCTCTCTTGTGCACTCTCTCTCTCTATCTCTCTCGCTATATCTCACTGTCTCTCTCGCTCTCTCTATCTCTATCTCTCTATCTCGCTCTCTCACACTCTCTCTCGCTCTCTCTATCTCTTTCTATCTATCTCTCTATCTCTATCTCGCTCTATCTCACTCTCTCTCTCACTCTCTCTCTCTCGCTCCCTCCCTCTCTCTCTCTCCCTCTCTCTCTCCCCCCCTATCTCTCTCACTCTCTCTCACTCACTCTCTCTCTCTCACTCTCTCTATCTCTCCCCACATCTACTTTACCCTCACTTGCTTTGCTTTTTGCTTCGAAAAAATTTATTTCATATAATACCATGTACTGACTATATATGAATATAATGGGGAGAGAAATCTTTTTAGTTATAATGGCATAAACTTAATTTCTCTTTCAGAAACCCACCTTCTTGATTTTCTTGATTTCATCGGTTTCTTCGCAGTCATTTTGACTTGAAGAGTTTTCTTTTTGGAACTTCTGGAGCTGGTACACATAAGAAAACAATAAGATCAATAGTCACGGTCATGATATAAAACACTGCACAATAGAACGTAGCACACCATTTGAATATTGTCAATTATAGATGTAAATGATGATCGTAATCTAGTTCATAGATGCTGCCAGAAAAATGAGCCAGCAAGCCATTAATTATGTATTGATGGCGATACGCGATTAAATCTGTTCGTAAAATCCAGGGTTACCATAAAGCATGATGTCTGTCCCTTAGGATACCAGCATATTTGCACTATCAAATTGCTACGATTTATGGCGAGATAGAAATTAAGTTCTATTTGATCTTGACTTTGTGGCACATTTTTCCATATTTCCATGTTGTACACTGTATAATGGATTAATATACGCGTCCACTGGTCCAATATATATCATGCCAAGGTATTGCACACGCCTGAAGCAACCAGACCGGTTTCAAATCTTCACGTTGCTATCAATAATAGCACAACAACTATTAGCAATATTGCCTTTAATGTAGCAATTCTTGATCATTTTAGTACGGAGCACCGTTTAATGAATACGTGAATTAACGCTTTACGTCGCAGTGGGAATATTTCACCCACACCGTTTAATGAATACGTGAATTAACGCTTTACGTCGCAGTGGGAATATTTCACCCACACAGTTTAATGAAGCCATCGTAAACAGCATACGACCATCACCTTCCAGTTAGTGCTTCCGTAGCCATCAGGCCCCATTTCTCAGAACACGTGTAGATACAATTGATTGTAAGTCCAATTTTAGGGACCCACTACAAGTGTAAGTCCATTGCATGAGACATTTTAGGGACCCACTACAAGTGTAAGTCCATTGCATGAGACATTGTTATCACTAACATACTTGAAACAATTGTTAGCTAAAACTACATAGCGATAAAAGCGGTAAGTGCAAACCGACTTTAAAAAAAATTTGACTTCCAATCAATTGTAGCTACACCTGTTCTGAACAACTTCGCCTATGGATACTTTCACAAATATTGCGTAACTTGACCGTCTTTAGTAGATATGCTATATTTACTTCTTGAGGAATAACACCAGGAACATGAACTGATACCCTGATAGTGACGCTTTTACAAAGGCATCATTTATGAATGTGCATACACATAGTTATAGTTATAGTTAAACACATAGGTATAGTTATAGTTATAGTTATACACATAGTTATAGTTATAGTTATACACATAGGTATAGTTATAGTTATACACATAGGTATAGTTATAGCTATACACATAGTTATAGTTATAGTTATACACATAGTTATAGTTATAGTTATAGTTATACACATAGGTATAGTTATAGTTATAGTTATACACATAGGTATAGTTATAGTTATACACATAGGTATAGTTATAGTTATACACATATGTATAGTTATAGTTATAGTTATACACATATGTATAGTTATAGTTATAGTTATACACCTATGTATAGTTATAGTTATACACATAGGTATAGTTATAGTTATACACATATGTATAGTTATAGTTATAGTTATACACCTATGTATTGTTATAGTTATAATTATACACATAAGTATAGTTATAGGTATAGTTATAGTTATAGTTATACATATAGGTATAGTTATAGTTATAGTTATACACATATGTATAGTTATAGTTATAGTTATACACATAGGTATTGTTATAGTTATAATTATACACATACGTATAGTTATAGGTATAGTTATAGTTATAGTTATACACATAGGTATACACATAGTTATACACATAAGTTATACACATAGTTTGAGGCCAAACATCTTCAGAAGTAAACCTGATATGAAACATCGGGATAGGATTGCAAACAATGTGTTGTGGAAATCTGTAACAATTTGCGTTTGAAAATGGTAGAATCTATATGCTGTAAACATCTCTAGCTGTTTGTGAGTGGTCTATATTGATGAAGGGATTTCATATCGTAGACAACAATCGGTTAATAAAGGGATTATTGTAGTTTATGCATTAGATACAATTGGCTTACGATATGCATAAAATTCCTGGACAGCTCAGTGATGAATATGATAAGTCGTGATGACAGCACGTGCTTAAGAAGCTTCTTCACAGTAAACTGCGTGATATCTACTCAAGGTCATTAACAGAGACAAACATATGTATTTATTACAATTAAATATCAAGTGAGCTACATATCCAAGGGACATGTATACATTCCTAGCAGAATGTTCCAAACTACGCCATCTTTTATAGCCTACATGTCTAGACAATGTCAGAGTGAAATAACGCCATTATGCCCTACGTTGTACTTTGGTTCCAATACGTATGTGTCCTTAAGCAAAGTCCAGTAGATGTAGAACTCAACCGTAGGCCCTATTTACTTATCGACATACAGTGTTTACTTATGTCTGTGCCATATATTATTCATAATGTCACCTAATTCCTCTGATATCGCGCGAGGACCATGCTGTCCTGTGCACCTGTTGGGAGGTGTATTGCGTGCAGCATAATTAGCGTTAAATATATACTTCTCTTTACCTCCATCTGGAGTTTCTGGGAATATAGGGCAGATGATATATCTATTATCTATGTCCAGTATAAGAAAGAGAGAGAGAGAGAGAGAGAGAGAGAGAGAGAGAGAGCGAGAGGAGAGAGATAGAGCGAGAGAGAGAGAACATACAAGGATATACACACTCTCTCACACACACATACACACATACATACACACACACTACTACTACTACTACTACTACTACTATCCGGCCGACAGAGAAGTAACCAGTGTTTGTCTTACCTCAGCCTTGAGTTTCTTGACCTCAGTGGCTAGTTCCTCAGTCTGCTGTACGTAGTGCCACTTGGCCTGTCGCTCACTGTCCAGGATCTGCAGGAGATGGAGGTGTTTTTGTTCCAGCTCCTCTTTCTGCTCCAGAACCTTGTTGTAGCTGCAACACAAGGAGGGCCACATGAAGGCAACATGTCAATAATAATGTTTAATCATTTCATACTAGAATCCTTGGTGTCAAAGAAGGCAATTCTGCTTAGATTATATAGCATGGTATTATACTAGCTATTACGTTAAACAGACACACGGGAGTGTATGTGTGTGTGTGTGTGTGTGTGTGTGTGCGTGTATGTGTGTGTATGTGTATTGTGTGGTATGAAGGGAATGCATCAAACGTGGAGTAAGAAGAAGTGTAGATTTCCTATTTCTGCCATTATTGGATTCGCTGTTTTTATGTATTTTTTATTAAACTACATTTAGTACTCTACTCCATTTCTTGTAAGAGAATACTTATTGGTTTATATTGTATTATACTGTAGATTCATAAATATGCGAGGCCGCACCATGTCGGATTTAATGCAATCCCACCGTTTCTTTCCTTTCGTCGGAGCTTTCGTCAGAGTGTGTTCAACATGGTATAAACACCAATGCTAACGCTACATGATTTCTATTTTTAATGGTGTGGTATGTGGTGTATATCTGACCAGCACGAGGAATGCTCACACATGTAGGGCCTATTGACTTATTCCTTTCATACGAATGTAGAGTTGCCACTCCAGACATTAGTTAAATAGCGCCGTGTAGCGAAGAGCATTTCTTGCTTGAGAGCATCATGCCCGCAGACAAGATGGCGGATCTATTCGTGGATCAAGACAGTGACACTCAGGACAACTCTTTTGTCAATTTGACTAAAATCATCTTCAGGATTGACACATGGTCCACTGACTCGGGACATTATTCAGAACTGTCAAAACGCTCTGTGTCTGCTCGTTCAGCGTGTTCCGCCAGAGGGACATATGCGTTGTTAATAACACTTCATATCACTCGAGTTTTTCCCTATCCTTTAATCTTGAAACATTCCTTTGAATTTCACCGACTTCCACTTGTGTTCACTTCCTACAAACCGTTGTGATAGAGTCTTCAGTATTTAACGTATCTACTTTAGTTTGCTACAATACTGAGGCTGACATTTCTGTTATTGACAATTATAAAACGATTGATCCTTAGAATTTTTCAATTATAAGAAAATTATAATAACAGGTGTAATTATTATTGTACATTCGATAAGAATAATCAATGTCATATGCATCCAAGTAAAGGAAAGAAAACGTGTTCGCGATATTTTATACACACTTTTTGTCTTTTTCTTTGAAGTCAAGGCATCAGTCACTGCAGTGCATATTAATACTTACTGATCAGACGCTCATCATCTCATTTCACAACATCATGTTTGATAAATACTGAAATTTCAGGTAAATTGGATAAATGGTTCAAAAGTTATTTCACACTGAATTACAGCAAAACCGTTCTCTTTTATCACACTAGCTGACAGTCAGGTTTTCACTAATTTGATAAAGCTATTTTCTTTATGTTCACTGTTCAGAATGTGACTTAAAATCAGCAATAAATAAATCATACACAAAGAACAGGGTATGATACCAGGAGGAATGAGGCTAAGAAATACTAATTAGGAAGTAAAATATGATCATTAAGTCAAAATGGTCATTTTCTTTCTTTTTTGTATTGCGAATTCTGGACCTATTTAGTAGTAAAACACAGGACAGTATAATACAAGCCCCAAACACATTATATTATAGTTAAAAGTTTGTAAGTCAAGATACAATAACTATTGACCCTAACCTGTGCACGCCATAGCGACCGCGTGTCATTGCATTCCATTGTTTGTCATCGTGTCCCGCACAGAAAGAAAACGTTGCCATTCCACAACCTACACACATTACAGGCATGCCTTAGTACAGCTAAAATTAACTATAGTAATCTCAGAAATAGAATAGAAATTAATTTCTCCAATCACATTTTTAATTTCGCATCTATCATTGGGAATTCGTCTTAATATCAATTTCAAATATGTTGACCTATTTTGTTAACAATTAGTTAAATATGTATCTGTTATAAATCTTGTAATTTAGTCTTGAACATTGCAAAATCCTAACAGAAATTAAATCATATTCATAGAAGTATAATACAGACTATAGCTTTCATGTAATAACTACAAATGGCTTCCCTAGAAATGCACGTGCCTTACGTGCGCATTGTGATGGGGACCGTATCAAAATTTTAAGTGTCATCACTTGAGTCTGTGTTGTTCAGATGGATACTGATTGGATCAACCTTGCTCTGATAGTCAACTATCCTGAAAGCAATTTAATACTGTATGCGTTTCAATTGTTTTAATATTACACCTTTTCATTTAAGCTATTGCTGTAAATACATATATCAAATGTTTGGCGCAATTGTGTCTCTGAAATTAAAGAGATTATTTAGAGAGATTATTTAGAGAGATTATTTGCATATATTATAGTCGTTTTAATGAATACCTGTTTGGATTTGGTTAAGCTGAAATTTAACAACATTCTTCAATTTTCTTTCAGTATAATACTTGATTAAATGAATAGTGGCTTAAATTTTATGAAATCCTAAGTAGATAGTACTTCATTAACGATGTTAGTTACTTGACATCTAGATGCCATACTTTTGATATGCATTAGAAAAATCATTTCTATTCTATTTCTGTCATTACTATTGTATCACACGTTCCCGGTGACAAGGGTCATATTGTATCACACGTTCCCGGTGACAAGGGTCATATTGTATCACACGTTCCCGGTGACAAGGGTCATATTGTATCACACGTTCCCGGTGACAAGGGTCATATTGTATCACACGTTCCCGGTGACAAGGGTCATATTGTATCAC
>JAUTBT010077330.1:0-13165 GCA_032361225.1 Lepetodrilus schrolli | reverse complement strand
CCCAAGTGTCTTGGAATATCAAATATATAAACACGAGTCGTGAAAGTTATTAAATCCTAGGCTTTACCGAGGATTTAATAACTTTCATCGACGAATGTTGATATATTTGATATTCCAAGACACGCAAAGCCTAGGATTTAATCACTTTCACGGCTCGTGTTGATATATTTGATATTCCAAGACACGATGGTGAGATTCTATTTATCACCAAATATAATATTTAAGTCATTTAAGTCAGATCTTTAGGCTGCTGTGCATCTGCACTGTGACATCATTGCAATGCTACGACAATTGTAGTGATGACATCACAATGGTTGAACAATCAAATAAACAATCAAATAAACCAAGAATTGGAACTTCCATCTAGCCTCATGCTTCTATCTGAACTCGACCAATGGTAGGTAATGCAATAAAGATGTGTCGAAATAAAATGGACTAAATCACAATGAGAATACAAAATGATTGCATGAAACTCAAAGACTCTCTGTCTTCGATACTAACCCACTGAGAGATGGAATGGAAGAACGTTGGATTCCGGCACCAATGTTCGCGAAATTTACTTTTCTGACGTGGTATTGATAGGATAGCGTGGCAATGCAATTATCATCCTTCGTCTATCAGTACCAGCCGGTGCTAGCAAGTTTACTGCAACAGTTAGCGCTACGGACGTTGCGGGTTTCCTACTTCCCTAAACTGACAAGCCGTGAAATAAGTGAAAGCATCTTGAAAGCGGCGCTAAAACCCAATTGGAAAAAAACAACAACAAAAAACAGACAATGTTCCTAGTAACTACATGTGCGCCCGACCCCCGTATGCCACCCCCACTCCTCACCTCACCCCCGTGACGACACCAGAGCACCGTGTCTCTCATCCAATTACTAGTATTTCCACCACTCGACTGATTGATGAATCGCAACCAACCCAAAGGTAGGGCAATACTGGGCCGCCATGTGTTGGTGCAGAAGGCTCAGTGTGTTTACATGCCTGGTTCAAAAGGTCGGCCATGTTAATAGGCCATTGACAACTGACTGGTCAGACGGCAGAAAAAAATGAGAGCTTATAATGTCTACATTCATCATGAACACTTTTCCCGTCTGGGCTTAATGGTGTGAATTCTACAGTTTGACATTCACTTAATGATATCGTCTAGGTTTATATATATAAAGGGTATTTAGTGTTCAAGTTTTGTAGCTTAAGAAGGTGTTCATTGTGGTGAACGTTGTAGTAAAGTAGTTTTAGTAAAGTTCAATTTAGTTGTGTTAGTACGTTTTCAATCTGGTCTACGAATGAAGTGAAATGGTGGTGATAGTATTATAATGAGCAATACATGGACAAGTATATGAATAGACAGATGGATGACATTGATGTATCACTTTCAAGACAGCATACCGTGGAGTACACTTATTCCAATCTAAATTATTGCAATTTGAGATTCAAACAAAACAATGCATGTATACTGGCACTTCAGGAACATTCCTATGGTACAAATATTCATAAAATCTATATTGGTTCCTAAGAACCTTAGTTTGTTGATAATTCTTCCAGAAAGTCAAATGTGAAGTTCCTCCAGGTTGCATAGCAAATCTTAATCCAAAGGATGTATCAGTGGTATGAAGGCTAACTGCATCCAGCACCCTTCAAGTTCAGAACTGCAGCACATAATTTAGACTCACTTGGAGATTAATTAAGTGTTCCTGTTTCGTGAACACTTCTAGAGTCAATGGAAATCTCACGTGTTTAACTTTAATATGAGAACTAAATTTGAACAGGGTTTCCGATATTCCCCAAATAGGTATATTATAGGGATATGAGCATTCATGTAAAGGTCGGAGTTTGGGAATGGGTGTGTATGTATATACTTGAACGTGTATGTGTTTGTTTGTGTGTGTGTGTGTGTGTGTGTGTGTGTGTGTGTGTGTTCAGTTGATAGTTGTATCTCCAAGATCCGTATGAGTATTCCTGATGTATTATCAGGAATAAATCCCATCCCATGTTCATTATTGATTGCTATTTGTCAAAACATTTCCTTTGAAGCACTGTCATGTCTTGAAAACTCGCAATTCATCAACATCCACATTCCTCATCAATATAAATACTTTATTGCCCAAAACCATTCAAAGTAATAAGTATCTCCACTTCTTAGAAAAAAAACGAGAAAAAAAACGGTATACAAGAAAGTATTATCCACTTTATCGCTCTGGTAATATATTTTTAATAAGAAAACATAAATGTGTTGCCAATGTTGAAAGGACAGGCCCCAGAGGTGTTAAATGATCTCCACGCCAGAGGAGATGGTTATATAACTGGGAGAGCCACACACACGTTTACTTCCATTAGTCCAGGTGCTCTTATTATGAGCTACATCAATTATCTCCCGTGTCTGTAGGCATATTCAGCAAAGATATATCATTCACACATGATGGCATGTCTTATATTACTATCCGGCAAAGCAAATACTGTGTATGTTCTAATTAAATCAGGATTGAATCTGCATGCATGTATCCAGTTCCTGTTGCAAATGTTTATCCGACTTCCGTGTTTTCTATTTCCGCCCGTGTTCAATCCGTTAAACGTGTCTCTGATCAGATGATATCTCTGCAACATGAACCTTGGAGGTTTTATGAAGAATTCCGCAAAGTTTCGATGTTTTTCGAAATAAAAACATTCATGCATTGCTTGGAAGTCGTTCTATGCAAACTTCCACGGTGGTATTATTTTTAAATGAACACGTAACTGTCAAAGCAGTCTAGACTTGTAGGTTTTGCTATGAGGGATATGTTTCCGTTTAGTGTCGTTAATGGTAACGAGATGCAATATCTAAGGTGGGTGGGTAGCTTTAATTGTATGTATTTTTTTCATTTGATTGAGAAATTGAAGATCATCGTGCAAACCTATATATCATACTCCAACCCTGAGGGTATGGCACTTAGTTTTTATGGGGTTTCCTGCCATTGAATACGGTTTGTTGACATAATATGATACAAAAATATATACAAAACTATGAAAAAATATTTAAATATTTAAAACCAGTGGGAAATGCCAAATATTCTTGTGTAGACAAATGATATGTACACATTTTCAGCTAAAATACGTTTGACCATGAAATATGTCAACAACCCGTGTGCCTTTAAACTTAGAACAATAGTTTATGTATGCCCAGTAGCAGCATGGTGTATACGTTTGATTAGATCACGTGTGCGTAACCAGTGGCAATGGAATCTTCATCATCGTGAAATGGAATAACATATCTTTGATAATGAAAATCGTATGTACATTTATCACATAATCCAGACACTCCACATGCGCCAACTTGGCAACATTTGCCCCATGCATTACCTACGTTCCAAATCTTCTCCATGTAACACCAAACAGTTATTTTAAGACTTGCAGCCAGCATGTATAACTGTACTGTAAATATTTAACTTTTGCAACCTTTTCCATTTTCCTGGAAGTCTTCAGTTGACTTTTATTTACAATATATTATATGTCACAGTTTTAAATGGTTCCCAAGCACTACAAAGAATATATTTAACACGTTAACGTTTGTCCTGTATAAAATACTTGTATGATAACCTTATCACATTATAAATAATATGGCATAAAATATTACGTAACCAAATATTAACCTGATTAATGGTACATCATATTTAGTTTGGGAGATAAAATGCATGCATCACGTAAATTCATCTTTTTCAAATTTATGAGATATATGAAAGCTGTATTTCATGTAATATTGCTATTGGTGTATTTCATTAACTAGCGTACCCTGTTTTCCTTTAATCATATGTCATACTTAATTGCCAATTATATAATTCTTACTATTAAATTATTAATAGCAGCCTTCCTAGCTCCAATTGAAAACCCTATTTCAATTATTTCCCTTTATGACCTTCACAATATACATATTTCCAGATGGCGTGTGGACGACCGACATCGACTTCCTGTTCGCTCCGGAGCGCGCCCACCTGAGCGACGTCAAAGGGAGCATCAACGTCACCGAGTTCCACAACGAGACCTTGCTGATCATCCCTACCCCCCGGCCCCCACCCTGGGGCTGGACCAACAAGTACTCCCTGACGGTGGCGTTCGTCAACTTCGCCGCCGCCCTACTGGCTTTCTCCGTGAGGTATTCCTCCGTGTTCTGGTTCACCAACAAAGTACTCACCTCCATTTTCGCCATCCAGCTGTTCTTCATGTCCCTGACCTCCCTGTTCGGGTACTGCGGCTTCGCGTTGCTGTACAAGGTAAGCTACAACCTCCACCTCTACGAGAACATCCACCTTTCTCTGGACTGCGTGGCCGTCCTCGTCCTGTACGTCATCGGAGGCGTCATTACCATGCTCTCCACCATGACTTTGTTCAAGTACGGCGCCCACTACTTCGAGGAGAAGTTCAAGATCATCGAGAGGAAGCACCACCCGGAGACGTACGTCAAACAGACCATCATAGTTCAGAGCGGATGTCAAGGCTACATCCCTCACTCGTGCGCGATGGGAGCTCTCGTGTTGCTCGCGGTGTGTAAAGGTCCCATAATGTATGACCTCGTGAACGTGTATCGCGTCAGCAAGGACGAGCTCGTCCTGTCGTGCGTGATCTGCGAGGTCTGCTACATGGTATTCTGGATCATTCTGTGGTTCTGTCTAACCATCAAGCAGAAGTGGAGGTTCAGAATTCTGGATTACGTGCCCCTGGGACAGCCCGTCTTCATGATCAACTCGTCCGAGAACGGACACGTTGTGAAGAACCCGTCGTTCGACCGAGCGAGCTCGGAGTCGAGAGACGTCCGGGAACGTCCGCCGAGTCGGAACCGTCAGCGGGAATCCCCGCCGGGGTATCTGGAAGCTCTTGCGGTGGACCCCAATGATGACGTGCAATCTGAAGAAGGTACCGACGGATCGGACAATGTGAACCTTACGGAGAATCCTCTGACGGAGGAAGGCGGCACTCAAGGAGGGGCCATGAGGAAGTTCAGAAGCAAGAGGAATGGCGGCCAGCGGGTCACCTTCGACGAGTCCGTGAGGAGCAACGTGTCCTCCGACGACGGCCAGCCTAGGAGTCGGACACCTATAGGCGGGCAATCTGCAGACGCGAAGGTGGTCAATGTGACGGTTGACGTGCACAGTGGTGTTGACAGCAGAGGAGTGTTGAGAAGACAAAGCGAAGGCAGCGATATGTCTCGCAGCTACAGAAACAGTCTTAGGAACAAATGTGGTGAATATTACGGCAACGTGAACCATCTGTCCGCCGACTCCTCGGACGATGCTCCATCCAAGTCTGAACCTCTCCCGACGTTAATGTCATCATTCAGAGACAAAGTCAAAGAGTCGTCTAGGTCTGCGAACAATTACAAGGAACAGAGTATATCCATGTTCCCTAACACAAACTCTTTAGAGAAGAAGGCTCGGCACAGCCCAGCCAACGTCAACCACACGGACAGTCTCTCCAGAAGGAAGGGACTCGCGGAGAGCGAGGTGGGAGAGGTATCGTTAAAGCTTAACGACATTCACCTGGACAATCTGGACACCGTCGGCAGGTGCAAAAGGAACTCCTCCTGCAATAGTGACGACTCCAAAAGGACGAGTACGTCCGGCGTCAGCAGCATGTCTGTCGACGTCGCGACACTGCCGAACCTCGGCAGCAGACCTCTTGTGAACGGAGCCGTGTCCCCGGACAGCTCGTTGAAGCGTCGGGGAAAGAACGGATACCCCCCAGCGGACAAAGCGGAGTACCTTTTCGCCCGCCCGATACACCTGAACGTGAAAAAGAATGACATTGGGAGGCGGGACTCCGCCAATTATTCGTTGACTTCCTCTCAGGAGACCTCCTCGAACGATTCCGATCACGGACAAGGTTTATGCAGCCAAGTATAGTAATTCTTTTCTAAGCTTGCTGCCACCATAAGTGATTGAATTCCATGTTTGCTCTCCCAAAGAATGATTGTTTTTCTCTACGTTTGTGATTCATAGAATGATTGTTTTCTCAGTTTGCAGTTCACGGAATAATTGTTTCATAAGTTTGCTATCCATTGAATGATTATGTTCTATGCTTGCAGTCCCCATAATGATTGTGTTCTCACAACAAAAATTAAGGACAAGTTAGGTGTCTTGTTCCGGGATCCTGGCAGGACACTTTCATGTCGAGTGTCCTGGTTTATTTGTGTGCATCCGCGTGAGGTGTCCTGACCTGGACACATAACAGGACACCTAATTTTTGTTGTTGCTGTGTCTACATTTATCCCCAGAATGATTGTGTTCTACGTTTGTAGTTCTTGGAATGATTCCTTTCTAAGCTTGCTCACCCTTGAATAAGACCCGCTCTAAGCATGCTCACCCACAGAATGATTGTGTAAGTTTGCATACACTGGAATAATCGTGTTCTAAGTTTTATGTTCCCAGAATGATTATGTTACAAGTTTTGGAGTTTTTGAAGTGTGGTAGAATCTATGGTTCTACATTGAAGGCATAATTTCTGGAGTAATTGATGACAATCATTTGTGTAAATATTAATTGTGAAGGAATAATTACAGGAAACACTCTATTTTGAACATACATTTGTAAAGTATTTTAAAAGTTAGTGAGTTGGTCTAACTAACATTTTGATGGAAATTACAATATGGTATATTTTTTTTCTCGCCCAAAGGTTAACGTTAATATCTACCTCAAGTTCATATAATAAAGGTCAATAGCTTGTTTTTCTCCAGACAATACTATACAGTATACACTTAAATCAATTAAATACACATCACTCATTATTGTTAAAATGTTTCCTGTAAATGAACAAAAATATAATACCAGTATATATTTTTATATGTGTATACATGCATCATAAATATGCCAATGGTATGATATATTTCTGTGCATATTGTAAATTATTTTAAGGTGATGTTTGTTATTAAAATTTATGTCAAATTCGAGCTGGAAATCATGTAACAATATTGACTCAAATGTGTACATTATCCTATTAATAGAAGCTTTCTCTCTAGCAATTGTCGCAGACTGAAGATTAGTCATTGTCGAAGACGCTCGGGGCAATTTCTGTTCATTTTTGTATTCGTTTTTATTACATAGGTCGTATAATGTAAATAATCAAATTAAAATTGGCTCCAACGTGTTTGACAATGACTAAAATAAGCCATGCTCGTCTTCGAAAACGCTAACAGAAAAGGATATGTTTCAAAACAGGGTATTGTTTCTCGAGGCTCTCGAGTCTACTATAAGAGACCATAGAGCTCTCGTAGCGATCTCTTACACATGGCGATGGGGCACTATCGAGCGCACTATGGTCTCATAGTGCATAAGAGAGCTTCGAGAACCGATACCCAGAATTATAGAAATTGAGCATGCCTTTGCTTGC
Organism: Lepetodrilus schrolli; assembly: GCA_032361225.1. Classification (NCBI taxonomy): domain Eukaryota; kingdom Metazoa; phylum Mollusca; class Gastropoda; order Lepetellida; family Lepetodrilidae; genus Lepetodrilus; species Lepetodrilus schrolli. The sequence continues at coordinate 5,812 of JAUTBT010077330.1, read as the reverse complement.
CGTTTCTTGTGTGCTCATCACTTGAACTGGCTTTAGTGTTGTTTCTCTGCATGAACAAAGATGACTTGCCCTCACAACTCATTGACTTGTTTGACTTTAATAGTCGAGCTTGCAATTTTTGTACAGAAATGTGTATGTTATTTAAGAAATGAAATAACAATGTTTTTCACCTAACAGTTGCATTTGGTGTTCATTAACCTTTGTTGTGTTTTGACGACAAGAATCGAAACCGAGACGTCAAAGCGCATGTGTGTGTGTGAGTGTATGTGTGTGTGCGTGTGTGTGCGTGTGCGTGTATGTGCATGTGTGTGTGTGTGTGTGTGTGTGTGTGTGTCAGATTCGTGGGTGTGTCCCTGCAGCACGTTTTGTTGAAAGATTAATCTGATCAATATGACCGATATTACTAGTGTCTAAGAAATCAAGGGTATCAACAACAAACAGAAAAAAAAGACGCATTTTATGTTTGTTGCGGAAATGACTGAACTTCAATCGAATGCTTCCTGGGAAGTTTTCTGAAATTTATTGTTTTGTTAAACAAACCTTCACATATAATTACATTTCTTCTACATCCATCATTCAGAAGCTGGCAGAATATTGTTAGTTTTTGTCAACTTAGTTAGAAGCAATTCGTTTCATATTTTTGTTGACATATGTTGAAAATTTAGAAAATATTACCTTCGAACATTTTTGACAGACACTATGCTACTGTACATAGCGACAGACATGTACACTACTGGAATGGCTCTGTCGTTCAGGCATCGTCAACATGCAGATTCAGTAACCGCTGTGCATTCGGTGGATGTTAGTAAGCAGTGGTCATGCGATTCAGAGTATGTAGGCTGGTGCTTTGAACATCAAACAACTAAAACGTGATTTGTACTATGAAACTGATGCAAGAATCAAGGAAGAAAAACAGCTCCTTGCATAAACCAGCTGTAGTTGTGATTTAGAGATTTGCTGTGTTGGCTGCTGTGTTGTATTACAACGTAACGACTTCACCCGAGTTGTAAATGCACGTGTCCGAAGCATGCTACTGTCATGCCCGTGCTATGAAAATATCAATAATGAACTCGTTATCTAAGCTCCAGTAAGCATAGTTGGATCCCTGTCTTTAAAATCGTGTACATTCCAAATGCTTTATGCGTAATGCAGCTGAACATCCGCGAGGAACATACATAGACTGTCGCTTCTTATCTATTTTGTAATGGAAACATCAGTGTCATTAATGTTCTGTATATCAATGCAAGACTTTGCTTTGCCACGTAGAATACGTGTCACACATTTCATTAAGAATCTCGTTCAAAACTGATGCTCCTCGGATAATTTGGACAACCGAGGTCTGATATAAATTGACACTAAACATGAATACCCGTACATACAACAAATGGCGTGTGCATATATCATCTTGACCTTGCATTTCTTAATTGAAAATGAGTAAAACTATATTCGTAAGTATAGTTCGTGTGCAAGTACTTTTGTGTATTACATGACATGTTCAGCTCATTGGCTTTGCGGATAGTATTAGAAAGAATAGCACCGCGTCATGATTACTAGTATTCTGTTTAGATCAACTACACCGTGAAAGAAGAAGGATATCAACGCGTCATAAATTCACTCATACATGCTCTACCAACGACGGCAACACTCCAACAAGTTTCTGCTAGTAATTACGAGCAGAAAGAGTGTAATGAGTTAACGCTGTTGATGGAGGGTGACACTCTATAATGAATAACATATTCGTGTCTTCATTTAACGCGCATAACAAAAAAATACAACGGATGCGTAGCGGTTACTTATGTAGGCAATAAACTAATTAAATTACTAGTATTTAATAATCTTGGTTCACTTCCTATACTGAATACTGAAGGTATTGTTCTATCCAAGCGCTTTTGAGCAGCTAACCTTTAGCTGGATACCGGTGCTTTAGAAATGTACAAGTTGATTGATTGATTTAAATTGCTACTGTATGTTTACAACTCCAAACGGAACATATCTTCATGTACCAACACGACTCCAAAACCAAAAGTTTGTTTTATAGATTGCAAATGAATTATGGATATGATGTGCTTAACGAACTACATGTAGCTTCATTTAACATCTCAGGTAGTTATCGTAATATGTTTTATCTTTTAAGTATACTTTTACATATTGATGTTTGCCGCGGCACACCTTCTCCATTCCTAAAGCCCGGTGTTGCAGGAAAGCTATTTTTCAAACGTAAGAAATATAACGCTGTTTCCAGCTGCCGTTTTAAAAAGAATTGGAGCCTGCACCTTTCCAGAAGTAACACAAACATATATGTGTCAGAGGGAACGATCCACGACTGTAGTACACGTCAATGACGAAAGCCTCCAGAGAAAACCCTTAAATCATCTCCGAGAAACAAGTGCTGGTTTTGAACAATGATACATCAACCCCGGACCTTGGCTGTTGTACAATAACAGGAAGAAAAGACGGGAGTCTGGTTTAGAATACTTGCAATAACATGATTATAAAATTGAAGATTTTGCCGAAGGATGTGAGGTTGAAAACTAACAAATTTAAAGATAATTCACGGAATTCGTAACCGTCTTGTCGGGTTCTGTGCAAAATCAGTAGCTCGTTATGTTATAAAACGTACAACAGAAATAACATTAATATCACTGTAGACTAAACACATGTCAGGAAATGAGAGGGGGAAGGTATCGTATTATTGATATTAATGTATTACATACCGCGATGGAAATACACATTAACGTGTTTTCATAGCGAGCTCAAATTCGTATACACCTTGGACCCCTTTCTCAGAACAGTTGTAGCTACCATGTATTGTAAGTCAAATGTTATGGCACCCGCCACAAGTGTAAGTCTTTGGAATTACACTTGATAGTCCATAGCATTTGCCTTAGCGTGAACTGTAGATACAACTGTTCTGGGGCCGGTTGCACAGAAAAATTGTAGCTACAATTGATTGTAAGTCAAATTTTCGGAACACGCTGCAAATGTACGTCTGGTGGTATGAACCACCTTTATCGCTACAATACTATTAGCTAATCATATTCCGAAGTATTGTAGCGATAAAAGTGTTTTATGCAATGGACTTACATTTGTAGCGGGTTCCGAAATTTTGGCTTACAATCAATTGTAGCTACAACTGTTTTGTGCAACGGGACCCTGAGCATCGGGGCCTGGCTCCGAAATTACGAAACATGTTGAGTATGAATTAATGCTCAAGCTCAAATTTTATATTTAAATTTGTGACCAAAAACATGCGTGTGCATGTGTGTTCGGCGTTTTAGAAACTAATTGAACGCATTTACATGTATACATGATCGGCGTCTCTGCACGGGAACTTGACTTACAATAGTGAAGGTACACAACGTTGTTCCACTGGTATGTTCTCATGTTAAAGTGTACGTGTCTTGTTATTACTAAATTATAACAATTATTAATTGATATAATTAAAGAATGACGAGGATAACTGCTATAATTAAATTATAACGAGGATAACTGTGAATAGTGTTCACCCATAAGTTAATTACATGTGATTAGTTACAGACGACTGCCTGTGTATATGCAACATAATAGTCGTATGGGCTATTTTTCCAACAGTATGTAGTAGAAATGATAATTAACCGTTGGTATCCGAGTTGCAAATATACTTGCTCAGAAAATTATTATTAAGTCAATGTCAACGATTGATACAGTGACATATTGCACTGAACAGTAAATATTACTAATTTACTAACAAAAAACTTTCGCCCGAACAGGGACTCGAACCCTGGACCCTCAGATTACTCTGTTGTGCAGACCCTCTTAAAAGTCTGATGCTCTACCGACTGAGCTATCCGGGCTCTGTAAACCAAATATCGAGGATGCATCTGTAACTTGCGGGACTGTTCAACCGGCTCATTTCCAGCGTCGCTGTCCTTCCCAAAAGAAAATGAAAACAGTGCGTCAGGCATTTTCGGATCACGAGTAGGCTATTCTGGATCACGCTCTCACTTACCCACTCACAATAATGTGGACGAAGAGTTCGCTGTTCTTTCTAAACTTTATGTCATGTATAAAGCCTAGCGTTTATCGTGAGTGAATAAGTGAGGGCGTAATCCGGAATGCCCGTGATCCGAACTGCCTCACGCACTGTCTACACAGATATAGCCTATTTTCTGATATCTACTAAATAAAGAAACTATTTGTACGCCAACCTTGGACGCTAATTAACCCACTGACGGCTGTGGCCTTGTGCGACAAATAGTAGCGAATATCTCGGACTGCAACAACAAAAAATTCCGCCCGAACAGGGACTCGAACCCTGGACCCTCAGATCACTCTGTTACGCAGACCCTATTAAAAGTCTGATGCTCTACCGACTGAGCTATCCGGGCTCTGCAAAATAAATATCGAGGATGCATAGAGAATACTACAATGAATTTCGAGCATGCATAAATAATACAATAAATTCTGTCTTTCGATATTCAACATTTAGTTGTCTTTAATATTATATTTTAATTTAAATAAATGTTTTCTGTAACTTGCGTCGCTGTGCGTCAGCATGGTCAGGCATTACCGTATCACGAGTAGACTGCAACAACAAAATATCCGCCCGAACAGGGACTCGAACCCTGGACCCTCAGATCACTCTGTAACTCAGACCCTATTAAAAGTCTGATGCTCTACCGACTGAGCTATCCGGGCTCTGCTAAATAATCGAGGATGCATAGAGAATACTACAATGAAATCGAGCATGCATAAATAATACAATAAATTCTGTCTTTCGATATTCAACATTTAGTTGTCTTTAATATTATATTTAAATTTAAATAAATGTTTTCTGCATGGTCAGGCATTACCGGATCACGAGTATGCATCCTCGATATTTGGTTTACAACAACAAAATATGCGCCCGAACAGGGACTCGAACCCTGGACCCTCAGATCACTTTGTAACTCAGACCCTATTAAAAGTCTGATGCTCTACCGACTGAGCTATCCGGGCTCTGACATCAAACTCTAGCGCACGCATATTATAGATTGCTATAGAACTTTTCTAAAATATATTTCATATTTTGTAATCAGTTTCCAACAGCATTTTAAAAACAAATGTTATTTAAATTGCAATCCTAGTGTCTATAACGATTAATGTGTAATACAAAATGTGTTCGTCACCTTATTACAAATCGTACAAGACTGTACATGCGCGGGCTATAATTTACAGATTATTATCACACAACTGTGTTCCACAGTCAATATAAGCCGCGCACTGAATACTTGCGGTTATGTATGTCAACCATATGTATTGATTGCTAGTTATTTATATATACACAGGCGTGTTCTGAGTAGACGGCACCACGTAGGCATTGTGACACGTTAATTTAAAAATAGATATTAAGTTACCTAATTCCAGATGGTTTCTGAAGTTATTCATTCAGTTTTATATTGTTTATAGTTGAAAAAAAGAGTAAATGCATAGGATTCTATAGCTGTATATGCCTATACTATTATATATAGTTATATATTTATATTAATCACATAACATAGGAGTTTGGTAGTGCAATAAAGCCATGCTATAAATGTAAATATGTTCACTAGTGCAATAACACAACAGATTTTTATAATTGTATTCATGCACGATATCAAATTATTTTTTAACCTCTTTTAACCACAGATATGTGATAAATAGTCTCTCACATTCGTCTTCATATATTACTGAATTCATTAAACTCATTGGCAAACATGATATTATGAGTTTTGACAACTTGTTTAATAAATTCAGTATTTTACCACTCATATGAAACCCTCTCTCTCTCTCTCTCTCTCTCTCTCTCTCTCTC